>JAJOOO010027915.1:0-17598 GCA_029582685.1 Solanum piurae
CGGATTCGTTCCCCTTGTTCTTGGTCTACAAACAATCAATATAATACGGGAATTAATAAACAATCACTAATAACCCGGATTACTAACAATTCTAACAACCCTAGATCATACCCATGATCCCAAGTATCCAATTTAGGGCTGTTTCCACCATAGAATCTAGATCAAAACCCTCCCCCATCGATAATTACCCATTCTATTACGTTTTACGGATCGAAAAACGGATTCGGGGAGTGAAAAGCTTACCTTTATCCTCAAGAATGATGAAAAACTATCAAGAGTTGCCTGGGGTTCTTTGCTTAGCTCTAAAAATTGAATAGTGCAGAATAAGGTCGTTTAGGGGTTTATTTACGACCTTAAGCCGCGTCTGGCCCCGCACAACAGTCCTCACCCCGCTACAGCGACCCCTCTAGAGCGACCAAAACCAGCGCCAAAGCGGCTTGCACGAAATAATGAGCTATTTTAACAATTTTAAGACCCCCATTTCACAACACACCTTTAACCAATAATGCTCAGAAAATACCGTTTACGCTAAGATTGATTCTGAGAGTTCTATTCACCCGAATTCAATTCCATAAAGTCTTACAAATTCTGTAACGACTTATCTAACCACTCATGTAATCAAATTCATAATTAATCACCCGATTGTTACCTCAATCAATGGTATTTATCCCCACTCCTATAGATGTTTCAAGAATTATTTTCTTTGTCAAGCCCTTGGTCGTAGGATCCGCCAAATTTCTTTCCGACCTTACATATTCCAATAAAATAACACCTAGTTTCAATAACTATTTAACTGCACCATGTCTTATGCGAATATGTCTCTTTTTTCCATTGTACACACTATTTTTGGCAATTCCAATTGCTGCTTGTGAGTCACAATTAAAATAGGCGGATGAATCTAGTATTCCCCACAATGGCATATCTGTCAAAAGATTTCTCAACCACTCAACTTCTTGCCCTACCAACTTGAGAGCAATGAATTTTGATTCCATTGTAGAGCGTGCTATACAAGTTTGTTTGGAAGACTTCTCAAAATAACACCTGCACCTAAAGTAAACACGTAGCCACTGGTGGGGTTAACTTCATCATTGTCAGTTACCCAGTTTGCATCACAAAAACCTTCTAAAGCAGCAGGAAATTTGTTAAAATGCAAACACCAATTCATAGTACCTCTCAAATACCTTAACAAGTGATGAAGAGCATTCCAATAATCACTACTGGGATTATGAGTATATCTACTCAATCTACAAACATCATAAGCTATATCAGGTCGAGTATAGTTCATGAGAAACATTACACTCCCAATTATTTTAGCATATTCAGTTTGAGAAACACTAGATTCTTTGTTCTTCCTCAAGTGTATACTAGGATCATAAAGAGTTCACATTGGAATTACATCAAAACAATCAAACTTTTTCAACATTTTTTCAATGTAATGAGATTGACACAAAGAGAAACCATTAGCAGTTCTTTTGATTCTAACTCCCAAAATCACATCTGCTTCTCCAAGATCTTTCATTTCAAACTTAGAAGATAAAAAGTTCTTAGTCTCATTAATGACATTTACATTAGGGCCAAAGATTAGCATGTCATGTACATATAAACATATAATCACACAATTTAAACTTATCATCTTGGAACGAACACATGTATTAGATGGATTTACAACAAAATAATTATCCACTAATGTGATATTAAATTTTTTATACCGCTGCTTAGGTGCCTGCTTTAGTCCATACAAAGACTTTCTCAATTTGCATAATTTATCCTCTTGTCCTTGAACCACAAAACCCTCAGGTTGAGTCATATAGATCTCTTCCTCTAAATCACAATTTAGAAATGTTGTTTTGACATCCATTTGATGCACCACTAAATCATGAATAGTGGCTAAAGCAATAAGAGTCCTAATTGTCGCTATTTTAGTCACAGGAGAATACGTATCAAAGTGATCAACACCTTTCTTTTGGTAAATCATACAAGTCCCAAGTGTGATTAGAAACTATAGAGTCTAATTCACTTTCAATAGTCTCTTTCCAAAATACAACATCCATTGATATCATAGCTTCATCATAAGTCTTAGATTCTTCTATAAAATAAATAGACACTAATTCATCATTTAAAATATTAATATCAAAATTTTCAGTTAAGAAAGTAATGATAAAATAAGGATCAAAACTTGTCTCAATTCTACGTCTTTTACTCCTTCTAAGTTCATTTTCATGCTCATTAGAAATAACATTAGAAGAAGGCACAATATGAGAATTAACAGACATTGATGTAGAAGAATTATTTTGCACGTCACTCGGCACATTATTTTTCAAAGGAAAAATATGGTCAAAAAATTCTGCATCTCTAGATTCACAAATAAAATGATCATTTAGAAACATAAATCTATATGCAACACTATTTTGAGCATAACCAATAAAGACAATATCATAAGTCTTAGAACCAACATTTACTTGTTTAAAATCAAGTAGACCAATCTTAGCCAAACACCCCCACACTTCTAGAAATTTCAAGTTAGGAGCAAACCCTTTCCACAATTCATATGAGGTCTTGTCTAATTCTTATGAGGGACTCTATTAAGAATATAACATGCAGACAAGACTACTTCTCCCCACATATTGTCAGATAGACCAAAGTTTAAAAGCATCAAATTCATCATTTCTTTAAGGGTTCTATTTTTTCGTTCGGCTGCATCATTTTGTTGGGGAGTATAGGGAACACTGATCTCATGTATAATACCATTTTTCTCACAAAAATCTTCTAGAGTTTTAGTACTATATTCACCTTCCCTATCAGATCTAAATCTCTTGATTTTTCTGTCTAATTGATTTTCCACTTTTGCTTTGAATTTAAAAAATATGCTTTCAACTTCATCTTTAGATTTGAGAAGATATACCTTAGTGTATCTAGAAAAGTCATCAACAAAAGTAATATAATACTTTTTTCCACCTTTGCTAACATTGTTCTTGAAATCTGCTAAATCTGAATGTATTAGTTCAAGTAATTCGGTCTTTCTACTAATAACAGATTTGAAAGATTTTTTGGCATGCTTTGCTTCTACCCACACAAGACATTTAGAAAAATCATCAATTTTTATCACAGGAATTAATTCCATTTTCCTAAGTCTTTTAATAGAAGAAATGTAAACATGACCTAGTCTACCATGCCACAAATTTACAGACTCAACAATATAAGCAGAATTTGAAATACTTCCATTATTGACAATCTTTTGAACAATGTTCAATACAAATAATATTCCACTAAGATATCCCTTCCCAACAAAGTTTCCTCCACGAGAAATAATTATTTTATCAGCTTCAAAAACAAGTTTAAGGCCTACTTTGTTGAGAAGTACTCCGGAAACTAAGTTTCTACAGAGGGAGGGAACATACAAAACATTGTTCAAGGATAATGTCTTTCCAAAAGTTAATGTAAGTGCATTTTTTTCTTTACCCATTACTATAGCAGTAGTGGTGTTACCCATATATACACACTCGCCATTCGCTACCCCTTGGTATTTGCCACTTTCCTAATCAAAAGATAGGAGAGCACCCCTTCTCCCAAAGTTACGGGGTCATTTTGCTGAGTTCCTTCGATATGGTTCTCTCAAGCATCGAGCAGGTTCATCGCACAACTCACTCCCTTTTGCTAGCCCATTTTCAAGATCTTGAGGAAGAAGAAAAGGAGTAGAACAATGCCCTAGACTGACTATGCAGAGTTCTTTTGAGAAGATTAAGACCTATTTTTTGATTCTCCGGTCTTGGTACTTTTTTTTATTAAGAGAAGAACCCTCTTGCTATACCTCTAGGTCACGAAAAACTCAAAGTATGAAATAAATTTTTATTGGCACAAAAATGTATTGAAGCGCCTATGTCTAGCACCCAGTCAATTTTGTTAGCC
Source organism: Solanum piurae (assembly GCA_029582685.1). Lineage (NCBI taxonomy): Eukaryota > Viridiplantae > Streptophyta > Magnoliopsida > Solanales > Solanaceae > Solanum > Solanum piurae. Next base: position 3,907 of record JAJOOO010027915.1, read on the forward strand.
ACCAGATTTGCCTCAACGACTACAACAACAATCACTTCATTACCCTCAACAAAATAAGCTTGGACATCACTTTGTCCTTCATGCTTTAAGTCCGCCCTTTTCTTTGATAGCACTTGGCAGCCCTGTGACCAACTTTTCCACAAACAAAACAAGGACCCTTAAATTTTTTAATTTCACTCTCTGGCTTGTTGGGTTGATTTTTCTTCTTCATATGTTCCTTTTCGAGACTTTCTTCTGTTTGCCTTTGAACCTTTGTTTCACAACAGTACCAAAAGATTAAATAAGATTAGCTTTAGAAGAATTAAGAGAAAGTTCTTCCATCTTATTTTTGAGATAGTTCACCTCTTCAGTCCTCATATGACTAATAAGTTCTTGGAGAGTTAAAATATTTTTCTTATGTTTTAATTGATTTCTAAATCACTCCAAGATGGTGGAAATTTTTCAGGCAGAACATTAGCCTGAAATATCTCACACATCTTCATGTCCTCGTTGAGAACATCAGCCTTCGAGTTCTTATATTCTTGAACTTGTTCCATTATTGGCTTATTATCAACCATTTAAAATTTAATACACTGACCGACAACATATTTTATCAGCACCATATTTATTTTCCAAACTATCCCATATTTCTTTGGCATATTTATAGGTTAAAAATAAATCAAATAAATTATTAGTCACATGATTTAGCAAATGTCCTCTCACAATTTTGTTATCCTTTTCAAACTTCTTTTTAACAACATAATCAACAGTCATAACGTTTCTAGAATCAATAGTTGTATTAGAACCATTCATAGAAGTTTCTTTAAATAAAACATAATCAACTTCTAATTGTTCAAAAAAATTTAAAAGTTTTTGTGACCATCGTTTAAAATTATTTCTATCCAAAGGCTCAAGTTTTTACAAATCAGAAAAAGTTTTGTTCAAAGATATAGCCATTTATCAATATTGTATGTTAGTAAGTCGCTTTCAAATTGTTGGGAAAAATACTACAATATTTATATTAGACTAAAATTGCAAAATAGTAAACAACTTATTACAAACACTGTGTTGTGGAAAGCCACTACCTTGAAAGCGATTTTGGCCCGACTCTGGTGCAAATAGTTGTAGCCGGTTGCTCCCCAAGGTTCCACAGTTACTCTCAAACACGTGCACTCATGGATGAAAGTTTGGAGGTTACCCAAAACCAATTACCTAAAAAATATTCTAAGAATAAGATAAGAAGAAAAGAGGAAAAAGTTTTTCTCTTCTTTTTGTTTGTGTTGGTGTGTTCTATCTTATGCTCACCAAAGACTCTTCTTATATAGGATTGCAAGAAAAGGAGTTGCAAGTAGGAGAGTTTAATTTTTAGAAATGTATTGTCAAGGTTAATGGCATTAAAGGCCATTAAATCACTTTTGTTTTTTTGAACGGATGTATCATTTCCTTTTGAAACGTATTTTACATTTGTGACTTTGCATTACACGTAGTTAATGAAGTCAAAATAATCAACTAAAAAATATAGAGTAATTAACTCAACATTCTCTTCTTGATATTAACTCTTAAAGTCTTCATTAATCCTTGAGAGATCCTACATATCCTAATCACATCCCTTAATTTACATTTCAAATTAAAGTAAAGTTAAGAGGAAAAGTTCAAAAGGTCCCTTTTGAGTCATTTTGAGAAGTCTTTTACAATTAACGATAAATTTGAACTAAGTCTTGAGTAAATGAGTATGAGAATGATAAGATTTGTATTCATGAGTTTCTATATTGTTATTGAGTTCCTTGAGGTGAGTCGTTCATGTCCATAATTCTGTATGAACCCTATGAATAGAGTATTCTTGAGATGAGTAGTATCGCTGAGTTCTAAGTTTTGAGTTCCTGAGTTCTTAGTACTGAGTTTTCTATATGGCTATTGAGATCCTTGAGTTGATTTGTTCATGTCTATATTTCAACATGAACCATATATTGAGTTATAATTTTTGAGAATCTTTGAAAGCAAACATTTTTGTCTTAAACTGATTTTCTGAGGAAGTAAATAGGAGTTTGAGAAAGAGTATAATGGAACTATGTATTTCCCAAATGTTTCATTTTTACATGAAGAAAGAGAATATTATTTTGAGAAATGAGAAATTTGATTTCTAAAAAGAGTTTATGAGTTCAAAGATATTTCAGAGTAGTTACCTCTTTTAAGATGATAGTTTGAGCAATTATCCCAAACTAGAGGAAGAGTATATTTTATACATTTGAGCACGAGTATATATTATTGGGAGTAGTATTGAGCACTGATATGGGGGATGAGTTCAGACAACTCACATGCCTCATAAACCATGTATGCGAACATGCATACATGATCATACTTTTAGATATTTCGTAAGTGCCTTAGGGTAGAGCTTAGTGGATCTACTTAGTTGAGATTTTCTATATCACGACAAGGTATATGATAGTTCTGGAAGCGTGGGCGAGATGTTGTATCATCATGTAACTCATAGTGATGGTTGTTGGTTAGAGAATCTCCCAAATAAGAGTAACGAGTATGTTATTGTATTTTTATACATTTTGAGTTGATATCTACTATTTTGAGCTTATTTTATTTTTATATACATCCTTGCGTTAGTATCTGTTTATTATGATGCTTTAAACATTTTATCTTTTGTTATTACTTTCATATTGGTGTTGAGTTGAGGTGAGTATTGTCTTCCCATGTTATCAGTCAATTAGTTATGTTACAGTTTCCCCTTACATACTCGTACATTCAAAGTACTGACGTCATTCGACCTGCATCCTTTTATGATGCAGATAGGCGTTCAGGATATCAACAGGCGCTTCGTTGAGATCACTCTACACTTCAGTTAGCTTTGGTGAGCCTCATTGTATTCCGGAGGACTTTACATTCACTTTTCAATTAATAGTTTTGAGGTGTCGTAGGTCTTGTTCCGACATCCTTCCTTAATAGTAGAAGTTTCATAGATAGATAGAGTTGAGAGGTTGTTTTAGTATTTACATTCTTTGAAATGTTTTACAAACTATAAATATTTCTAGCCTAATATTGCTTGAGTTAGTTTTTCGCTTGTAGTCAGCCATGATGAGGATTCACTTGCGGACCAGCAATGGTTCTCAAGTGCTGGCCACGTCTAGGGTGTAGGCTCAGGTCGTAACACTCTTTTCTTCCACTCATGACTATTACTATTTATTTGAAGGGGCAAATATGATGAAGCATTCTAACATACCTGAAGAAACATCACAAAAATAAAATCGTAAGGGCAGACACAGTAAGAAGAAATGTGTTGGAATGTTCAAGAAAATGCATATACATAGTTAGAAGAATGAAACTTAATTTTTTATATGCATATTCATACTATGTAAGTATACATTTAAGAAACATAAAATATTGAAATGATCTTCAGTTACAATATGTAATCACTTACTTGAAAGTAAGCATAAAAATGGTGCAATTTGATGGCATCACAAACACACACCAGAGATAAGTAACAATGACTCCTTTGATTGTGTTGAGGTCGTCAACATTGATCAAAATAGGAATGTCAAAAGACTAAAATATTTATCTGTGAGTCTCATGTTAACAAATTTCGGGAGGTGGATGGAAGTGTAGTTCTTCAAGTTCCTTTTTCAATTACCATCACCCTCCATTAAGTTATGTTTTCAAAGGTTGAAGTCAGAGTGGTGCACTGTTGCTCATGACAGTTGTAACCATCACAAAAAATAAAAAAAATGTCATTCAAAGACTTCAGATGATAAGCATATATTTCTGGCAGTTAATCATAAACTATGTTCATGTGTAGTTTGGGAGTAGCAAAGAATATACAAAAATTTGATTGGCAAACAAAATATAGATCAGCAAATAAAAGATTTAATGACCACTACATTTTTGAATAGCCAGCATGCTCATGACTATCAGCACTGGTATCTAAAATATCTACATAGACTATTTTGTTTTACATCAAACACTGTTAGCATTATTAAACATTCAAAAAATTATTCAAACAGTAAAATTATCGAACACTCAAAATAATGTATACTATTATTACCATCATTGACAACAATTTTTTCAGTGGTGATATTATATTCTTATCATCTGAAGTCTTTGAATGACATTTTTACTTGATGAAGAGCATCTACCAAAAATGCTTGTTTTTCTAAAATTATAACCACAAATAAAATTTTCTGTCAACATAGTTTTTTTTCTTTTACAAATGTAAGTATGTAACTACTTTTGTAAATTATGGAAGCCCAATTTATTTTTTACTCGCCTATCATTTCACTTTGCACTACTCATCTCCTGGTGTTGTATAATGGCAGAAATTTACTCAATAATATATTTGAATATATGTAGGATGTTGAATACATGTTACTAATTAATTATACAAGTTGTTGGTTAGTTAAAGAAGTTAGTTAGAATAGAAGCGTCTAGAAGGTCTTGGTAGTTAGGAATGTTGTTAGCTATATATACATGCCTCTTGTACAGATTTACATAAGAATGAAGTTTTTCTCATTCTGTCTGATTTTACTCTCCATATACTCCCATTAATGGAGTCTCTTAACTTGGTATCAGAGCTTTGTGAATTCATGGATTTCATAACTATTTGTTGATAGTTTTCTCGATTGCAGCTCGATTTTGTGATTTCATCACTGAGTGTTAGTCATTCTCTCTACTCCAACTCAATTCTACTTTTGATTCAAGTGTGAAAATACTGATTAGCTATGATGATTCTAGCTGAAATCTCTGGATCAACTTCAGATGAGACGCTTCTTGCTCAAGCTGCAATTTCTGGATTGAATTCGATTGATCAGGTAGATCACAATCATCCTCTGTTTATTCATCCTTCTGATACTCAAGGTGCTGCTCTAGTTTCAATCCAACTCTTAGGCTATAAAAATTACTCTCTGTGGAGCAAGTCATTTAAACTTGTATTACTTGGCAAAAACAAGCTAGGTTTCCTATTGAGGACCTATAAAAAGAATATGTTTCCTGCCATTTTGCATGATATGAGGAATACATGCAATGGAATTGTTTTAGGTTGGATTTATGAATACTGTATTTAAAGGTTTGGTTAGTACTGTCATTTATGGATCTGATGCTCACATTGTTTTGGAAGAACTACGTGAAAGGTTTGGTAAAGTCAATGCTTCTAGAGCATCTTATCTGCATAAGGAGATAGTTACTTTACCTCAAGGTACAACTTAAGTCTCTACTTACTTCTCACGACTGAGAGCTCTTTGGGATGAGTTTAAAACTTTGATGCCTCCACCTTTATGTGCATGTCTTGAATCCAAGCAGTGCTCTGATCACTTCCAATCTAAAAAATTGTGGCAATTCTTAATGGGCTTAAATGAGTCTTATGCTCATGCTAAGAGTCAAGTCCTAATTAATATTCATGTGCCCAATGTTAACCTAGGGCTCTAATACCAACTTTGTCACGACCCAGACCGTCGTGATTGACACCCACACAAACCCTCCGGTGGGAGAACGATTACTAAAAAACCAAACAAACAATTAACACAACCAAATACTAAGGCATTTAAAAATACGGAAGCAAGTTTACATGACTATAAAAATGGAGTCCCCACAAACTCCAAGGTTTTAACAAACAACTAACCAACTAATGCGGAAATTCAACCCCTAGAACCTGAAAGTCATTATACCAAAACTCTACTAACGACAAGTCTAAGACCAAGGGGTACAACCCCAAAACTAAACAACACCTTTAAGAAATAGTCTGAGTCTGAAAAGAGTGGACTTAAACAAGAAAGATCCATGGAAGCCTGAAAGAACTGGCTCACTCTTGAATCCGGTCACACTTATTAGTCACCTAGCTGAAGTCTATCAATAGCCACTTGAAGATGCCTTGTACTCAACAAAGAAAGAGCAAGTGCAGTATCAGTACACAACCACAATGTACTGGTAGGATCACACGGCTATCCCAATAAGTGAAACACATGCAAGTAACCACAACATTATAAAATAAGCATATACCGAACATATACAATATTAGTCATCTTTTCAGGATCAGTGTAGCATCCCACATTCTCTATAATACACATTGTTTATCAATTTAGAGCAACATACAGTCTTCCAATATCAATCATTATTAGATATGAACGTAATCATCACAAGTAGATACACAACACAATTCAATGGTCCTCTCACGGAATCCAATTCAATGGTCCTCTCATGGAACCCACACCCAAATTGTTAGCATACCGGAATGTGGTACTCGATCCAATGTTTATGCCGAAACATGGCAACCGATCCCATATTTATGCTGGAATGTGGCAACTGATCCAATGTTCCTGCCGAAACATGGCAATCGATCCAATATTTATGCCGAAACGTGGAAACCGATCCAATCAACAAACCACAATCACAATCACAATGTATCACAATCATACAACAAGAGGTGATTCATGGCATACAATTATTCAATTATCCTCATTTACGATTAGGGTGATCAATAATGCAACATTCACATACATATATGCATTATAATGAGTAATTACAAACATATATCACACCAACATGAAATCACAACCATCACCTACCTTGAATCCCCTAAGGCACTTGAATTTTCCCTTTCCGAATTCTTTCCGCTTGTTCTAGGTCTACAACAATTAATATACGCAAGGATCAATAATCAAAGGTCTAATTATCTAAATTATAACAAACCCAATAAACCTAGACCAAACCCAAGATCCTAATACCCAATTTAGGGCTTTTTCTACCATTAGTTTCAGATGAAAACCCTTCCCCAATAATAATTATCCACAACTTTACATTCTATGGATCGAAAAATGGATTCGGGGAGTGAAAACCTTACCTTTACCCTCAAGAATGGTGGAAAACTATCAAGAAAACCCCTGGGGCCGTTCCTTAGCTCTCAAAGTTGAAAAGTGCAGAATAAAATGTTTTTGGGGTTTATTTATGACCTTAAGTCGCATTGGACCCGACACAACGATCCTCACCCCTCCACAGTGGCCCCGCCCTGGCGGCAGAAATCCCACCCCAACGGCTTGCACGGAACCAGTGAGCTATTTTAATCATTCCAAGATCCCCTTTCACAACACACCTTCATCCCATGACACTCAGAAAATACCCGTTCACACTAAGATCAATTTCGGGAGTTCTACTCGCCCGAATTCAATTCCATATAGTCGTACGGGTTCCTTAACGTCTTAGCTATCTATGCATGTAATCAAAATCATAATTAAATCACCCAGTTGCTACCATATTTCCCTAGACTTTACTGACTCCGATTTCATCCAAATCTGGACTAGGTTAGGAAGTTCCAAGTTACTACCAAAAGTTTTCTAACCCCAATTCTTTATCCATTGGCTTTTTTGTAACGACGGAATTAGGTCGTTACAATAGATACCAATTTACCCATCATTCGTCTCCGAGTGATAAACTAAGGAAGACTGGCTAAATAAGGTTAGAGTAGTATCTGAAACATCGAATTACTGGGGATACTTGTCTTGCATGTCCTTAGCTTTCGGACATCGTGATCAAGAATTTCAACCAGTTCTTCCTCACACCGAAGGTATTGTTTAACAACACTGAGTCTCACTTTATGATATAATCCTCGGCCCGAGCCAACCAATTGAATACCTACACATCCTCCCTGACAATGCCTCAATGAAATCATCTCAATACTCGAGTGATAAATATTATTGTATGTAAACTTAACTACAACAAAAGCGATTCCCAACAACCACCAAGTTGATCGTACACACGTCTACAACATGTTATCAAAGACCTTGACACAATCATCCGGACAAATCCTTTAGCACTTAGGCATGATAAAATTCCAAGTCAATACTCGCTACAAATAGAAGTGAACCTGAATCAACCAACACACACTTATAATACCCAAACAATCATAGTTCTTAACAATATCTCCATCCCATAACATAAATTCCTATGAGCATAAGTTATAACAAATTTGATCTTTAGAAATCAGATACTCCTCGAGGGATATGTCCAATCATACAACCCCTCCAACAACACTATCGAATGCTGGATTTAGCAATTGTAGATTACCTCTTAAGAACAGTAGAATTGGACCCAATGATCCCGACATTCAACCACACACAATCAGTACACGACCTCGACGACTAGATGAATGTTAAGATTGTCGGACAACCATAGATTATGCAGGGTAACTCTTCTATGAATTCTCATAAGCAACGTGATATACGTAAAACCACTGAAATACTTTAATAACTCCAAGACAACACCAATTATGTCATTCGAAATAACCAAATTTTCCCACTCAACCAAGAGAACCTCGCAGGATTTGGTACCCCTGATCCACCACTAGGGATCCACCATCAAAAGTGAAAATACACGAGAGCATAACTAGTGAATCATACTCACAATACTAACAACCATCATAACACTCCGACCATTTACCTTATTATAACCCAACACCTTTTAAATGAAACCTTTCTTAGGTACTTAACAATTAATAGTAATAAACTTTACGACTCAACCCATGTGTAAGTTCTTTCAAATGCTCAATACCGGATAGAATTGACCATTACTCACCTTGCCAATTCATACCTTGACAAATTCATCATCACGAATGTATACTTACAATGAAAAATTTGAATTGTAATTTCCACCGTATAACACAATCCCTTTCTCTATCAACATTAACTTGTACCTTGAAGATTCTTATGAATTCCTAGATCTTTGCTTATCATTTATCGCATCTCCATCGATCATACAATATCCTTCGCTAAAATTCAATTGTACTCATTACTAAACTCAAAACAAAAACAAAGAACTTATCATCACACTCGAGCTAATGTTTGCACACTCCTTTCTCAAGTCTTTTTCAATAGTTTTTGACCAACCTGATGGATTCGTGACACTATTACCATAGCCACAACAAAACGAATGAAATCACGCGTCTCTGAACCCAATTATCTACCCCTCTAAAGATATATCTTTAGCCTTTGCAATCAAATAAAATATTCTTGCTCTAGCCTCTCTCTAAAGGTTGTACTATATCCCACTATTTTTCTCCATTATAACTCTAGCTCTTTAAAATTTGGTTCGAGTGGTGTCCCACCATCTCTTAAAACTTTCCATACAACCACTTTACTCGCAAAATATTGGAAAACTACAACCTTAGATACTCGCAAGTCGTAATTACTATACAAGAATTCACTTAACCAACAATCTTATTATATAGTTGCATCCCATCACAATCCATCGCAAACTATTATTACCATTACGCTCAGTCACCCCTAACTATCACTATGAGGTCAACCTTTTCATCAACATGACACCTAAAACTCAGGTATACTCATCAAGTTTAAAGGACTAACCCAATCTTGGTATGCAGTTTATTACTAAAATCTTCAATTTCCTTCACCCAAGTATACTCATTGGGACCTTCCTTATCCATAAGCTTGTCATTCCGGTATTAAATCCACTCATTTATGGCTTAAGGTAAAATCACCAATCCTCATACTACCCTTCTTCTTCTTAACAAACAAGACAAGAGTAGCCCACGGGGAAACACTAGGACGGATGTAACCTTTATCAAGAAGCCCTTGGATTTGAGATTTAAGCCCTCTCAATTTTGACACCACAGGAATAGACTAAATAGAGGGAGATTCGACCTCAACGTCCCAAATATGAGCCAATTACGTCAAACAATCCGGCCTCACCAGTTTTCTACCCCGCACGAAAGATATGACCTTAGCTGACTTAGGCTTGTACCCCCTTCCCACTCTAACCTTTCCTTACCCAGGATCTCTAGAGTTACCGACTTAGTATTACAATTAAGCCCGATACAATAGCGGGACAACCAAGTCATGCCTAAGATTATATCAAGTCAGTCATATCCAGCATAACCAAATCAACCCAACTCTGAAAATCCATAAACACAACAGGACAACGCGATATACATGAGTTACTATGACTGACTCTTCAACTGGGGTAGAAACATGGATGGGTGCATCAAGTATATCACAAACCACATCAAATCCCAAGGCAATTGAACTGACACACAAGAATAAGTATAACCCGGGCACAAACAAGAGTAGCTTTTGTGACTACTGCATCACACCCTCAAACTCGGTCTACCCAGAAAAACATAAAACTGAGCCATGTCCTCTTGACGGGCAACCTCATTGCCTGGCTGCACTACTCCTCTACATGCATTACCATTTCCTCGGCCTCCACGGCCTCACTAATTTCGTCCTCATATGCCCAGGTTCTCCACAATTTTAACACACTTATAACTTATATTTGATTGCTGAACACTGAATTTGATCGCGGGGGTTAGTTCGAGTATGATTCGGGGTTCATAATTGTGACTAGGGGAAAACAAGGGAGACATGGCTGAGATTCATTCTTTCCCTATCTCGCTCTGGCGGGATAAATCCCGCACTGGCGAGATTATCTCGCCCAAGCGGCTCCGACGGAAATAGAACCCCTGCCAATAATTTCTGGGGTTCCTCTCTTTTCTATAATTCCTCTAGATTTCTCGGCTATAACTAGACATTTAAGAAAATTCCTTTAGCTAGGGAAATCATTGTCTACCCCCCGGTTAACCCAATGAAGTACGCACTTTAGAATCCTTTTACATCGTTTCAACACTACCACACACATATCCCAAGGATATACCTAAACTCTCACACGGTTATCAGTTCATTGCAACGCACGTCCAGATTCTCGCTTATGAACCACATCATAATTTATCTAGACCCTTGCACCTAATCTCGTGATGAATTTATTTTCACAATAAGTTTCACAACACTTAAGCAGTTATAACTTGCAGATGAAGTCCAAATTCTTTAATTAGTTCATTACATAGACGATCGTTACTGATCATCTATGCCTTATATGACCTCTAAAGCCAAATACCAATTGGAACCTTCTCAGTTCCAATTAACTTCCTTGTGTCCCTTCAGTCGAGACTACGACGTCTAGTTCACTCCGTTGAGATACCAATTGGAATCGGGAGATACCAATTGGATTCAACTCATTCCACAAGCGAGAATAGTAGTTAGCAAGCCCCACAAAACTATTAGTCTCAATCATAGAACTTGGTTGAACCCAATTCTTAACCGCCTCAATCTTTAACTGATGGTAACCAGACCTTAAATCAATCTTAGAGAAAACTGATACACCTTGCAATTGGTCAAAAAGGTCATCTATCCAAGGTAATGGATACTTGTTCTGCATAGTGACCCTATTCAACTGTCGGTAGTCTATACACATCCTCTCTTGCTAGTGATGGTGTTACCGTTGTTGTTGCTCTAGCTCGGACCATAGAGTGAAGGAGGAAAGATACCAATTTGTATCACCCAAATACCAATTGGATTCAAGTCATAGCACGAAGGAGTAGAAATAAGTGAATTTTTCCTAAAGTCCTATAACCTCTGAAAGAAAAGTACGGACGTCATCATACCATTCTGCAAGAATCTACTAGATTCATTTTGGTACAATGAGATAAACGAACCTAGGGCTCTGATTCCAACTTTGTCACGACCCAGACCATTGTGATTGGCACCCACACAAACCCTTCGGTGGGAGAACCATTACTACAACCCAAACAAACAACACAACCAAATACTAAGGCATTTAAAAATTTGGAAGCAAGTTTATATGACTATAAAAATGAAGTCCCCATAAAATCCAAGGTTTTAACAAACAACTAACTAACTAATGCGGAAATTCAACCCCTAGAACCTGAAAGTCATTGTACCAAAACTCTACTAACGACAAGTCTAAGAACAAGGGGTACAAACCCGAAACTAAAAAACACATTTAAGAAATAGTTTGAGTTCGAAAAGAGTTGACTTAAACAAGAAAGATCCATGGAAGCCTGAAAGAACTGGCACACCCTTGAATCCAGTCACGCTCATTAGTCACCTAGCTGAAGTCTATCAATAGCCACCTGAAGATGCCCTGTACTCAACAAAGAAAGAGCAAGTGCAATATCAGTACACAACCACAGTGTACTGGTAGGATCACACAGCTATCCCAATAAGTGAAACACATGCAAGAGGTGATTCATGGCATACAATTATTCAATTATCCTTATTTACGTTTAGGGTGATCAATAATGCAACATTCGTATACATACATTGTAACATCCGACAATTTGAAATAACTATAGAGAAGCTGGAAATTGGAAATAGTCTTTTTTTTTGGAAGGAATTAAAAATCTGGAAATTTGGTTAAGTATGGGAAAAAAGGTGAGTTTTTGGCCAACTTTGAACAGTCATAAATCCTAGCTCAGGATGAGTTAGGAGTAGTTACAGTTATGTTTGCGAAGCTCGTGGAATGATCTTTCCAACACCGTCGAGTTTTCTCGATTCCGAGTTCGTATGAGTGAGTTATGCCCTTTGGAAGTTGGGCAATTGGCACATGGAAGTCAGCCGGAAATTTTAAGGGCATTTTGGTCTTTTCCCTAATCAATTATTTTGGTTATATTAGAGTGTTGTACTGATTTTTAGATCAGTTTGTCCCATTTTAAAAGAGTGAGAGTGAGGGTTTTGAGTGAAGAAGAGAAGAAGAAGAGAAAAAGGAGATCAAGCAAGTTTCCGTCGTGGATATCGTTGGGGGTGATCCCTACTAGGTATGTGAGTTCATAGTGGTGGGTTGATTCTTTCCCTCACACGTCAAACTCGTTTTATTTTCAAGAAAAGATTGGTTGAGTTGTTGAAGTTGTAGTTGTGTTGTGTTGGAGTTCTTGTTGGTTTGGGACATGATTTGGTTGGGTTTTGAGTTGAAATCTATTGTATATTAAGGGGTTTTATGATTCTAAGTGTTTGGGGATGGAACCTTTGAAGTTAAGAGGGTTTAGAGTTGGAAAAATGAAGGAGAAAAGTCGGGCTTCTTGCGTGAAACAAGTCCGTGTCACGGACTTGTTCCCTCTGTGAACAAAATCTTCTCCGCGTCGCGGACAGAACAGGGACTCCACTATTTTCTGAATTTAATTTCGTTTTTTCTCTTAAGTTTGGCTGTCCTAAATAATTCCTAAACATCATGAGGTCCTTCTAAACACAAAAATCATGATCCTTGAATCCATAATTCAATTCAAAGATTAATTAAGAGTCAATTCAAGTACAAGTTAAGATCAAAGCCAAGAGTCTAGTAAGAGAAGTTCATTTCAAGTTTTCGTGGGTCTTTTACAAACGTTTTAACTTCATTTTAAGGCTCAAGTTTCAAGTTAACTAAAGAGTATAGAGTTTCAAGTTTCAAGTTAAGTAAAGAGTATAGAGTTTCAAGTTTCAAGCAAAGTATAAAGTTGAGTTCATTTCTCAAAAGTATTAGGGAACTAAGTATTCCCAAAAAAGTTTATAAATGTTTTCACATTTGAGTAAGAAAGGAACATTGATTTCCAAAAGAGCCGTTGGGCTAGTTTTCAAGAAAAGGGAACATCGATTCCAAGTGAGCCTTTAGGCTAAGTTTTTAGCAATTATCTCAAACTAAAAGAAAGAAGATGTGTTTAAAACACTTATGAGCTAAAATATTTTTGGGAGTAGTATTGAGCACCGAATTGGGGACACGAGTTCAGATTAACTCAACTCTCCATAAGAACCATGCGCCAACATGGGATTTAACGGATCATTCCTTTTAGATGATCACGTAAGATTAAGCTAGTGGATCCACTAAGTTAAAGTAAGGTCCTATATCACGGCAAGGTATAGGATGGTCCTTGGGCAACGTGAG
>JAJOOO010027916.1:0-14537 GCA_029582685.1 Solanum piurae
TTCTTATTTCATAAAACAAATTCTTTCTAAAACATTCACCATATATAATTCATATTATTTCCTTTTATAATCGTTTAATATAAAATTATTTTGTACCAGAATTTTTTAAATAATATAAATTGCTAGCAAATATTATACATTATACATAATAATGGATAATACAAATAAAAGTGAAATAATTAATGAAATACAATTAAATAAACATTACATAATTGAAAAAATTATTTTAAATTCTACATAAATATTCAACTTTCAAGATCACTACGGTGCTCCCATAAATGCTCTATTAATGCATTACGTAGTTCAAAATGAGCTTCTTTGTCCTTTATTTTTTTATATCGAGCTAGAAATTGTTGAAATTGATAATTTTCATCTATTGTCATTTCTACGATCGGAGTTGGACCTTCCGACGCATCTTGAATTGGTACATTAAGATCACACTCATCCTCAATCATCATGTTGTGCATTTTAATACATGAAGTTAATATATCATGTAGCACTTCTTTTCTCCAAAAACGTGACAGTCCTGCGATAATTGCAAAACTATGTATTTTATATTTCAATTTTGATGTATGTCAATTACTACTTTGTTGAATGTTTATTATTTTCGATTATTTTTAAGTACATTGTATTATTTGTTTAAAATTTTATATGTTTGCATTTTTAATTTTTGTGAAGGTTAATTGTAGTTATATCCAATTATAATTTATAGTAGAATTAACATAAATTTAATTTTAAAAAAAGTCATATATAGAAAAATTAATCTATAAAAAGCTAGATTTTATATCTAAAATTAATATTATAAACATAAAAAATAATTAAATATACAAGAGATTTAATTAAAACATACCATTTATATAATATTTAATTAAAAGTTTTTATAATGAAATAATATTAAAATATTCAAAAAGTAAATTGGTGTAATGAATAGTGTTATACCAAATTTGGTGTAACACTATTCACACCAAATTTGGTGTAAAATTTAGTGTGGGTTGGAGCTCAAAACACCAAATTTTACACCAAATTTAAAATTTAATGTAAAATTTGATGTTGGGTTGGAGATGGTCTTAGGCATCATTTCTTCAATTAAAAAGAATGGCAAATGGAGTTTGTTAAAAAAATTGTAGTAGTACTATCTTGAAAGGTGAAGAAAATCAAAGTGCATTTATGTACTGTTTGGTAAAAGTTAGTTCAGAAAATGATCAGATAATCTCAACAACTATATATTTCCAACTGAAGAGAATCTAATTATTTGAACCTTTCTCAAACTCAACAACTCTCTTCTTCTTTTTTTTATCAGACTCTCAAGTTTGCAGCACAAAAACTGACATGTATTCAATATTATCTTCTGCTCTACTCTTTTTTAAAATAATTACAATTTATTTAGTATTAGAAATCTATTGATTTCATTAATTTAAATGGACGCAGGTTTTAGTGTGGAACAAAATATATTTTCTAGAAGCAATATTAATATTTCTTCTCCATTATTTATTCAATTGTTTTGTTATTGTATTTTCATGTTTTTTTTTTTTTTCTATTTTCACTATTTATATGTAAAAAAAAGTACACTTACATTTTTATTTACATATAATAGTAAACATAGAAAAAAAATACACATGAAAACACAACAACAAAACGATTGAATAAATAATGAAGAATATATATAATATGTATAAATAAGCCGGATAATAAGATTTATGTCATTTTAAATTCAATTAATAATATATATATATATATATATATATATATACAAATAAATATGTCATCAGTTTAATATGTTTATTTTATAAAATAACAGAACTATATATGTGCATACGTTTATCAACAAATAAGTGTGTGCCACGAGAGATTGGGTTATGATCGATTTAAATTTAATGGGTTCAATATCTAATTGATAATGATTTTGATTTTTTTTTTTATTATCACATTATTGATTCTTAACGGTTTGAATAAATACAAAAACACAACAACAAAACGATTGAATAAATACAAAAACACAACAACAAAACCATTGAATAAATAATGGAGAAGGAATATTAATATTTTTTAAAAAGTGCACCATTTTTTTGTGTGTGTTGTAAGGCTCATATCAACACGAGCCTTACAACATTTCATTTAATGATATTCATTTTTTCATTCAAATATTGCCTTTTTGGTTTAATCCTCAATTTTTGTTCTTTTTTTGAAAATTTTACTCAATTTTTTCACCTTTTTGATTCCAAACTCGCAAATAAACTAGTGAGAAATCATGTTGGCTATGTGGAGACCTTCATGGTCAAAGATTATTGTCATTCACTCATTAAAGATTGTATACAGTTGGTAATCATTGTCAAAAGAAAAAAGAAAAAATAATTGATAGGTGTCATTAATATTGCATATGTACACTTAACTTAATGAAAAGTCATATATTTCAATTTAAGAAATTAAATTGATTGAACTCATTAATTGCCTGTCACACACTTAACCTAGTGAAAAGTTATCTTTCTTGGTTGATTCATCAGTGACTAGTTTTTCACTTCAAGTAAATTTTGGAGTATCTATCTACTCAGTAGGAAATGTCACTGTCATTCAATTTGCATCCTTGTTCTATGTGATTGAAAATATTGCTTCCTTTAACAACAAAAATGGTAATAGAATCATAAGTATTTATTTATTTTTAATCAGAAATTTTGGCATAGAATTTTCTTAGTACATGCTTTTGTTAGAAAACGGTATGTTTACCCTTTAATATGAGACTTTCCAGCGTGAATTTAAATTTAGTTGAGCTTCAATGAGAGTATCAAACACCATGCCGCAGTGTTTTAAAAGGCGGGGGCGTGAGGCGAGGCATTTTATATAGTACGGGGTGAGGCGTAATCCCCGAGACACGGGACGTAAGTCTCATGGATCTACGGGGCATAGTCTCATATATATTTAATTTTATAGTTTTATTACTAATAAAATAAGCAAAAGTAAACCTTTCAATGATTTTACAAATAATTTTATAAATAACCTATAATATATAAAAATTATATTATGATTTTTATTTCAGATAAGTATTAATAATCAATAATGAAGAAAAAAAGTATTATAATTACTATTTGAGAAATATCATTACACCAATAATAAAAAATATGATTTAAAGTAAAAAAGATTCAAAAAAATAAATTAAAAACGCCTGGCCATACGTTTTTACGCCCGGGACTTGCGTTTTTATTATGCCTTAAATTTTAGAACTTATGCCTTATGAATCTACGTCTTTAATTTACGCCCCGAAGCATCTTTGATACGCCCTTCTCCGAGACTCGCCCTGAACTCGCCCAAAAAACATTTTTGAAAACACTGCACCATGGTAAAACAAAAAAACTAATAATCTTGCTTCCTTTGAATCAAATGAAGTGCAATACAAACAACATGGGAAGATGTATGTTTTTTCGTACTTAAAATCTATAAAATTTAGAATAATAACAAGTGTATCTATAAAATTTAGAGTTAAAAAAAGTGTATTATTTTAACTCTCCAAAAAAATGAAATTGGAGAGGAGGTAAGTGGTAACTACTTTAATTTGATGTGATAAAAGTTAAGTTGACATTAGTTATCACTCCTCCCATTCATATTATCCGACTCTTAACTTGACATATTTCCTAAGACAATTTTATATAAATATTAATTTTATTATTAATAATTTAAAATTTAAAATTTGACTATTATTACTTTATATAATTATTTAATATTAAAAGTAAAATAAAAATAATAAAACTTTTTAAATTTATTAAAATAAAACATTTATTTAGATACATTAGCCTATATATAGAGAGGGTAATTAATTCTGGTTCAAAAATAAAATCTACCTCTTTGCTTATTTTACTTTCATGACGAATTCTTTGTCTTCATTGGCAATAAGACATTCCTAAAAAGAGTCGAAAAAGTGTTCTATAATACACATTTTGAGATAGCTAAGAGGCGTTTGCCCCTCTTGGATGATAATTAGATTTTTACTTTTATAACAATATTTGATTAATTAGATAATTTTTTAATTTATAAAAATAAATCAAAAAATAAATAAATCTGATTATATGTATATATATAAAATTTAAAAATAATGAAACAAATTATTTGCCTCGTGCATAGGCTAATGAAAAAAATTCAGGTAACAATAATTTTTGTTTGCATATACTATAATTTAACTTTTCAATCAAATGTAAATATCTAAAATATTATGTTTTATCAAAAAGTAATATATCTTTTTTTGTTGAAATAAATTTTTATAATATTTTATTGCATTATGTTTAACTTCACATGCACATTCAAATATTAAAAACAAACGATCTTAATCATTTAGTGTTCAAATCTAGAGATCACATCTTAAAATTCAAATGTGTATTTAAATATATTAATCTAAATTTTAATATATATCTTAATATTAAGATCCTTATGCAAATTTAGACATTTAATTTTAATGAAAACAAATGAGGTCTGTCAAAGTCCAACTTCTTAATCTATTATATATGCTATTCCTAAATAAACTAAATTAATTAAAGCATCTTGACTCAGAAAGTGACAAAAATATCCCTTATGTTTGGGGGTTGGTTCAAAATAGTCGCTTAAGTATGCACTTAACAATTTTGATTTTTTAAGTTAGTCAAAAGTTATCACTTTTAATATTTGTAAAATATTTATTGAACTCTGTCTATTAGATATGACGAAAACAGTGGATTTTTTAAACCTATTTATTGAACTCTGTCTATTAAAAATTTCTTGAAAAATAAGGGATATTTCTATCTTATTTTTCGGTGTTCTTTTGGTAAAGAAAAAATATTATCCCAAAAATATTTAGGTGTAATATAGAAAAATACTGTGACCCAGACCCCTGTTACAACTTGACTTGAGACCCAAGCCCGACTCCAACTCGAGACCCGACCCTAATCCCATCCCCAACCTTGGACTCAGGACCTCACCCCGACAAGACCCAACTAACAACCCCAACTCGAGACTCGACCTTAACATAATACCTAACCTTAATTCGAGATTCATTCCCAATTTGGGACCCAACCCTGAACTTAGACCTAACCTTAACTCGTGACACAACCATGTACCCAAACCCTGAACTAGAAATCAAATTTTTGCCCTCGACCTCGACCCTAACTCTGACTCAAGACTCGACCTCAATCACCAACTCAGAACCTGATGCTAGCCTTGAACCCAACTCAGGAACCATCTTGGCCTTGATGTAGGACATGTCCCCAACTGGACCCAACCTTAACACGAAATTCGACCCCAAGTTGGGACTTGATCTTGATCTAACGTGGGATCCAACCATAATTTCAACTTGAGACTCGAACCTTTACTCGAGCTAAGGTTGGTGTCGATTCCCAAATTGAGGGTATATGTTGGATCTTAAGTCGGTTTTTAGGTTGTTTATTGATTTGGGTTCGAGATCGAGTCTCAAGTTGGGATCGAGGTCAGGTCGAGGTTAAAGGTCGGATCTCGGTGTTGGCCAGATGGGTTCCAATTTAGGCTTTGAGTCGGTATTGATTACAAGTCCGGGGCAAGTCTTAGTTGGGATCGAGTCGCGATTTATGGTTGAGTCTCGACTTGGGTTACAAGAATTGGGTTTTGAGTTGGGGTCAGGTACCAAAATGGAGAGATTCTTGAGTTAGGGATTGGATCCCAAGTTAGGGTATACTTCGAAACTCTTAATTTGACTATTATTATTTTATGTAGTTATTTAATATCAAGAATAATATTTTTAAAAAGTAATAAAATGTTCTTGATTTGTTAACAAAGACAAGTAAAATAAAATGTATTCATTTTTAATATATGAGTCAAGTAAAATAAAACAAATGAAAATAATTTGAGGTAAATATTTCTAGCATCGTAGACAACTAGCATAAAATGGAAAGAATAGTATTACTAAGGAGTTGTTGGTGTGATGTTTAAGATATAATAATCTTGGGCATAAAATGCAGAACTATTTATCATGTGTTTGATTGGAGGTATTAGGTCATCCAAAAATTATTTATCCCATCACTTACTCCCTCCGTCCCATATAAATTAATCATTATACTAAAAATAGTTGTCACATATTAACTGTCCACCTTACTAAATCAAGAAAATATTAATTAAATTTTCCTATATAACCCTTGCAAATTTTTTTTAAAAAGTATTCACATTTGCTTGTAAAATTACCAAGAATTTTTTAAGAGGTGAATTAATAAAATTATCTTCTTATTTATAATTTTTTAAGCATCATGCAAAATGGAAAGTGATCAACTAATATAAACGGAGGAAGTATACCTTAGTGATAAAATAAGTTTGAGGAAATGAATGGGCAGACGGAAAACATGACGCTAACCTTGAACCTAGCTCGAGACCCACCTTGACCTTGATGTAGGACCTGTCCCCAACTGGACGGTCTGGACCCAACACGAAATTCGACCCCAAGTCGGGACTTGATCCTGGCCCAACCTGGGACCCGATCATAATTTCAACTTGGGACTCGACCTTTACTCGAGATATGGTGGGTATCGATTCCCAGACTGAGGGCATATGTTGGATCTTAAATCGGGTCTCAGGTTGTTTATCGATTCGGGGTCGAGATCGAGTTTCAAGTTGGGATCGAGGTTAGGTCGAGGTTAAAGGTCGGATCTTGGTGCAGGTCGAGTGGGTCCCAATTAGGCTTTGATTCAGTGTCAGTTACAAGGTTGGGACGGGTCTTAGTTCGGTATCGAGGCCTGATTTATGGTTGAACTCGACTTGGGTTACAAGAATTGGGTTTTGAGTTGAAGTTAGGTACCAAAAAAGGGAGGTTCTTGAGTTAGGGATTGGATCCCGAGTTAGAGTATACTTTGAAATTTTAATTTGACTATTACTATTTTACGTAGATATTTAATATTAAGAATAAATTTAAAAAAGTAATAAAATTTCTTGATTTATTAACACAGACAAGTAAAATAAAATCTATTTATTTTTAATATATGAGTCAGTAAAATAAAATAGATAAACTAATTTGAGGTAAATATTTTTAGTAACGCAGTCGACAAATAGCTAATATAAAACGGAAAGAATAGTATTACTAAGGAGTTGTTTGATGTGAGGTATAGATATAATAATAATTTAGGAATAAAATATAAGATTATTTATTCTGTGTTTGATTGGAGGTATTAAATCATGTTGAAATTATTTATTCTATGAGTTATACTTTAGTGATGAAATAAATTATCTTACATATATAATTAAATAACTCATTCGAAATAACTTGTTCCAAACCAAAGGAGAGAATGGGCAGACGAAAAACATGAGGGGCAGTCCAAGGTCAAAGAATCGGCAAAAGATCGCCGACCCCAAATATTTTTAATTTTACGACTCCCATCAGTATCACCCCCTCCTTCCCTCCTCTACAAAACAAAACAAAAAACACCCTGCAGGCAGCAATTTCACAGCAGAAAAGAAGAGAGAATTAAAATTATCTCTCTCTCCTTTTCACACACACAGTGGTTTAGAAGAAAATAGGATCTAATGGAGTACGAAAGGATACACAAAGTGCAGGTACAAATTTTGGAACTTTTCTCTGCACTCAAAATATGCATTTCTTCCTATGAAATACTTGCAAACTTGTCTTTTATGGGGTTTTGTATGTGTTGTTAAAATTACAGTGTGGGTTTGTCTTTTCAATTGGTTAATTTTGGGAAAATTGCTTGGTTTCTTGAATATTTTTTGTTTATGTGTACTTTCAGAGTGGTATAATATCTCCAAGTAAGCTGAGGATGAAGCTTATAGGGCCTCACCATCAAAAGAAGAAGAAGGAAGGATCAAATAGTAATTCCTCAACAACTTCACCTGCTAGGCTTCACGACGATTCTGAGTTTGTCAACAACAGTTTATTGGCTGCCCAAACTGGTGGAGATTTTGAGGAAGAGTGTATGTTCATTTCTTCATTCAAATTTAACTTTCATTAGCTTTACAAGATTCAATATTTTTGTGAACTGCTGGATCCACCACAATAATGTGTAGATAGGTGGAAAAAAAGTTAATGTATATACCCCCAATTTAGATATCTTACTTTGCCTAGGCACCAAGTTTAGCAAATTAAACGAAAACTTTTTAATCTTGTGGTTTAAATTAAAGGTGTGTATAGTCTATAAAATTGTGTGGTGTTAAACTTGTCACATAGAATGTTGGAATTGAAAATTTTACTAAATATGGTAAGAAAGACAGAACAAAATGGTAAGTAAGACACTTAAATTGGGACGGCGGGAGTACATACTATACATTAAATTATCTCAGTTTTTTTTTCCGTGTATTTACTTCTTTATATTTCGACTTCCCTTGAGTGAAAATCCTCGACCTTCAAAAACTATCCCCAGCTCCCACTTTTTTTTCCTTGATGTAGCTTGACTAAATTGTAGTTTGGATATGTTCCTCTAGGATAGTATATTCTTTTTGTTGATGTTGGGAGGGCTAATTCTTTTTGAGAGTTCAAATTATTAGGTTACTTGAAACAGTCTTTGATTTATTCTACTTTTCAGTCGCAATCCACATTTACTATATTCTGTTACCTGTAATTAGCTTTAAGTAACATAGTGTCAAAATATTTTTCACAGTAACCCATGTTGAGGTGCTAGGAGAGGAAATATGTTTTAACCGCCCTTTTGTTATGCAGATTGCAATTTAGAAGCTACAGAAAATAAATTGCCAGGAAATTCTAGGCAAGGTGACGAGGATTTGAATTCTTGCCTGCCAAAAGTAAATGGAGATTCTGCTCGTGTGAAAAGGCAGCAATCTTCCAAGATGGATGGCGGAAATTCTAGTTCAGTCCATCCAGTTAAAGGATGTGAAGATGAGAATTTTGATTGTGATAGTACATCCAGCTTTGAGTTTCATAAAGGGGAGAGATCAATGCACCACCATTCAATAACATCAAGGTCATTTTCACGGCCTATGTCTTCCAAGTGGAATGATGCGGAGAAGTGGATAATGAATAGGCAAAATGTGCAACCTAATCATTCCAAGAAGGTTCAATTACAGAATCAACCATACCGGGGCCCTGCCACGAGCATGGTTAGAGTTACTCCAGAATCGAGTAGTTATGAAAGTAAATTAGCGGTTAAAAAGGTAGATTTTTGTCAACCGGCATGGCAGTTAGTGCCCGAGAAGTTTGATTTTGATTATCCTGGTTCTCAAAGTCGAGGAAACGGGCCGAATGCCGTGTCACTTGACCTTTGCCCTGAAAGTAAGGATTTGACTGAGGTGGTCAGTGGGGACTCTTGTTTGACTGAAGATAGAACAGGTACATTATGGATTCTTTTGTTCTAATGTTGATTTTAACTTCCTTAACTTAATGTAAATATTCTTCAAAATTTTTACACTTTCACCAGGGGAGGGGACGGGGGAAGCATCAAGAGGGAGGGTGAGGTTTTAGGATGAACTATTGTCGGTCCTATTAATGTTAACTGTTTGAATTAAAATATTGATTGTACGCCTCCAGTAGAATCTTATGCCACTCATAGAGGCATGAAGAATTGCCACATTTTAGTGTAGGCATCTAGCATATGCATCGACAAAGGTGTATACTGAGGTCAATGCATCGGATTGTCAGATGGAGCACTGTCAATCCTACGGCCTCAGGTATTACCGAAGATTGACGGTTAATATAGTGCCTCAAGTAGAATTCATACATCAGGAAAATTTATGCCCTGGTACTTACCTAAATAATGATGCATGTATTTATTGTTTCATCCACACTCTTGATGGTTTGGCCTGCTCTGTATCTTTAACCAATGCAATGACTAGTCTATATTTGGGTGGTATGATTTAAGTTGCTATGCTTCTGCCGGGAAGCATAAGATCTGGTTAAAGTCTTTTCTAAAGTATCCTAAGGTTATTGTACTGAAAACGGTGCTGTTAAAGAACTGTAATTGAATTCCAATACACACATTACAGATTAAATAGTTAACTAAGTATATGATGATTTCCCTCTTATATAGAACATTGATTTTATATCGTGCTAATCTGAACTGTTTGATTGAATATCAATGCAGTTGGCCCTGCAATAAGATCAGTCTCCATGAGAGATATGGGAACAGAAATGACACCTATTCCAAGTCAAGAGCCTTCAAGAACGGCTACACCTGTTGGTGCAACAACTCCACTCCGCAGTCCCAGTTCTTCAATCCCATCTACACCTCGTAGAGGAGAACCAGCTCCGACGCCTACAGAGAATTACATTGACAATGCTTCTCAAACTTCAACAGAAAACAATAAAAGGGAATTGTCGGAGGAAGAATTAAAGATGAAGACAAGAAAAGAGATTGTAGCCCTTGGTGTCCAACTTGGTAAAATGAATATAGCTGCTTGGGCGAGCAAAGATGAGAAAGATAAAAGCAAGGCTGATGCTGCTGAGGCTGAACGAATGGAATATGCTAAAAGGGCAGCTGCTTGGGAGGAAGTGGAAAAGTCAAAAGACACTGCAAGGTTGTTCCAATATTTAACTTTGAATTGTTTCAAACACATCTTAAAATCTATGTTCTACTGTTTAATTATGAATTAACAGAAATACCATTGATCTTCCAGATATAAACGTGAAGAGATAAAAATCCAAGCTTGGGAAAGCCAGCACAAAGCAAAGCTAGAGGCAGAATTGAGGAAAATAGAGGTACATCTGATTGTCGATATAGTAAAGTATATTCTACCGTGATTTAAAAGCCTCACTCTTGGAGAATGTTGGACATGGTTAATTGATCTGAAGTTGATTATGGATGTTTGTATATCAAAACTCTGCTACTGAGACACCTCTTAGAAATTGAACCAACCTGTGTCACGTACTCATACTGATTAGTGAGGCCATTTAGTATCATATTAAACTTTTACCATGGAAAATTTTCATGTTATTTTGCACTCATGATATGTATCGTTCAGGCACAAGTTGAACAAATGAGAGCACAAGCTCAAGCAAAGATGGTGAAGAAGATTGCAATGGCAAGACAAAAATCAGAAGAAAAGCGTGCTGCAGCTGAAGCTAGAAGAAATCAGCAAGCTGAAAAAACTACAGAGCAAGTTCAATACATACTCCAGACAGGTCGACTTCCTTCTTCGTCTTTCACATGTTGTGGCTGGTTATGATAAGAAAGATTAAGCAGCAGCTGGAATGCAGATCATTATTAAATTTCACATGCACATTAAACTTTCGAGTTAGCCTCTCTCATAATGTCCGGTTTTGTATTAACAGAAAGTATAGTATCATGTTGAACATTGTCCATCCTTGTATCTATATTTTTGCAACCTGCAAATATAAGTTTTTACATGGAATGAAGTTTGGGTTGGTCATTGATGTTTTTGGCTTCTAACTTGAATAGTGAAACTTGCCTCTTCTGAAAGAGTGTCTGAAAAAGTGAAAGAAGATACCTTTTGTTCCCATGTCTTGTTTCTTACAATTTTTTTTGTATAGTGTTTCACAAATGAGTGAAATATGTATCTTTTTGTTATTTCTTTAGTGCTGTGTGGTCTCAACACTTCACATAAAGTGTTAATGCCTGGTATTTCTTACTAGTTTGCAAATTATTACTAACATAAAGGTACAGAAGCCTATAGTCTTTGGGAATTTTTTTCCAGCAAGGCTTTCTTCTTTTTTGACCAACATTTTCATTCATATATCAATGGAAAAGGGTCATAAATGTCCTTAAACTATGTGAAATTGAATAAAAATGTCTTCCGTTAATAGTTTGATATAAAAAAAGTACTATCAATAATTTGATCCAAAAATGCTTCTTGTTTCTTGCAACAACAATATACTCGGTGAAATCTTACAAGTGGGGTCTGGATAAGGTAAAATGTACGCATACTTTACTACTATCTCAAGGAGATAGATAGATTATTTTCGAAAGACTTTTGGCTCAAGCGCAACAAATCTAGATACAAAGAAGAACGAGACATTGAAGCAAATCTAGCAAGTAACAAGGAAACAATACAAAGTTTACTAGAAGGGAGCAAAAATAATAAAATAGTGTGATAATCAAAATACAATGAACAACATACTTGGATAGATTATTAAAAACAATAAACAATGATAAATATCAAAACAAGAACTGCAATAATACAACTAGCACAATGACAAACACCAACCACCCTAAGCTAGACAACATTACTATACCTACTAATCTTCTACCCTAATATGTGTCCTCCATATCCTTCTTCTAAGGTCATATCCCTGGTAACCTAAAGTTGCATCATATTCTATCTTATCACCTCTCTCTAATATTTTTTCGGCCTACCTCTGCCTCTCCTAGTACCCTCTTTAACCTCTTAACCTCCTTATAATTGGTTCATTCACGCGTCTCCCCTTCACATGTCCAAACCATCTAAGTCTCACTTCTCTCATCTTGTTCACCACGGAGGCCACTCCCATCTTATTCCGGATATCCTTATTTCTAATCTTATCGCTCCTAGTATGATCATACATCCATCTCAACATCCTCATCTCTGCAATATACATTTTCAGAACATGGAATTTTTTTACTAGCCAATCTCCAGCCTATACAAAAATGCCGGTCTAACTATTACTCTATAAACTTACCTTTGAGTTTCGATGGTACCTTTATATCACAAAAAACTTCAGAGGCAAGCCTCCACTTCATCCACATCGCGCAATACAAAGTGCGATATCCTCGTCGATGTCCCCACTCCCCTGGATTATAGACCCAAGGTACTTGAAGTTGTCTCTCTTGGAGATATTATATATTATTATTATTAGAAAATACTTATCCTGCTTCAATTCGGAAAAGATTAGACATAAAATATTTTCTATTCAATTAGAAATTTTATACATGAAGTTGTTCTATTTTAATTGTTAAAAATAAAATTAAGAATTATTTTCTATTTATTTATTAGTTAAAGTAATTTTAAAAGAAATGAAACACGACTATAGTTCTTTCAAAGTGATATTTTTGTTAGGAATAGAATGTGTTTAAGAAGAAAAGAAATAATATACATTTCAGAAATGACATTGTTGATCCATTAAGTAAACCAAATGAGCATTTCTCAATCAAAATATTAGTTGTAGGAGCATTTTTGAACCAAGGGCATTTTCATTTAGTTTACCTCTAAAGACATTTTTTTTAACCCTTTTTGTATATCCAATTAAAAAGACCCCAGTAAGACAAGTTTGGCTGAAAAAAGGCACCCTCAACATCTTTTTTTTTTTTGGTTTTCCACCCAATGTTCGAAGCCCACATTAGAATTTCGACTAAATCCGAATAGCGCACTGCAGGGCCCATTCAAGGGTGGCGCTCCCAGCAAGATTAACACATATCTCCTCATTACTCTTAGTTTAAGTATAATTTAAATATTTTGCATGCAATTGAAATTAAATTGTACAACGTTACACTTACACAGCCAAATTTGGTGAGTGAAGTATTATTTCTATTCTATTCTTTTAACAGAAAATTATGATTCCCAAAGAATGTTGATAGATTGAGGTCAAGAAACAGTGAAACATTTAAACTAAAAACCACTGACACCTCACATTTGGCACCAATGTTATCCACTGCTCATTAAGGGAAAGAAAAACTGTCTCCTTTTTCCCGTAATAAACATGTTGGTCTCAGGACTACCCTCAAGATAAATGAACCGACATGGATAAAATGCTGATAATGACATTATAGATAAGATAATGTATGCCTTTTTTAGACGGACTAAAAAGGGAAAAAGTCGCATAAATTGGGACAGAGGGAGTAAATATTCTCTCTCCCCCCACCTTCTTAGTTGTAGTATTTACTGTAGACGTTTAACATTATCAGTTAATGCAATTTTAAAAAAAAATTCCACTCATACTGTAACAAGATTACATTCTTTCTGCATATAACTGTACAACCATCAAACTCTATTGCCTACAAAATAGAGTAGCTGTGCGATTTTGAGCTATACGATCACTGCATGGAGGTTCCATCCACAGGGCATGAGCATGGTATGCAGCACATGCATAGAGTCCAGTGCAGGATCAGAAACTAAGCTATGGCTCCCAATTGAATCACCAAAAGATTCATAAATGATGGCATCCTGCATCGAGGATAGATAGCGTGAGCTTTTCAGACAGATCAAGATAGTTGATCCAATTTGAGAAAAAGAAAAAGATTTGTCATACTTCTTTGTTTAAACAGGTAACAATATATCAAATACCAGCACCAAGATGGTGCTTGAAACCATATATATAATTATGCAATTTATCTATCTATATATATAATTATAAATATAACTTTTAATAAGCATGAGTAATTGGTACGACAAAAGGCAGTTTGGTAAATATGTCTCCGTTTGGGGCTTAATTGGTATCTTCCTGTATCATAATTCTGTATCTATATATTCATTCTCTTCACTAACCTTAGCTTCTTTTGTTTTTCTTCCAAGTTCTCTCATTTTGGTTCCATGTTTGTCCATTATTTCTGATTTCTGGTGAGTTTTATGAGAGTTTTATCCCCTTTTTACTTTATTTGTGCATCCATTTGTTGGTAATGAGAAATTGATAGATTGCATACATTTGTTGGTGATGGAAAGTTTGGAGGCTT
>JAJOOO010027917.1:0-20481 GCA_029582685.1 Solanum piurae
GAGTTAGGGTAGGGCTAGATTTGTAATACAAAAATGGTCACAAGAATTACAATAATGGCCAATGGGAATTAAGAAGTTAGCCAAATTTAGTTAATTTAGAGAATTTGACCAAAATTTATTATAAGATAAATTAATATTGATTAATTAACGAGCTTCTTAATTTCTACGAAATAAAATAATTAAACTTACCTATAAACTAATTAACTCAAAAATATAAACTATTGATTAACTAAACTAAAACCAAATATTCAAATAAAATTAAAACTTTTTTGAGATGATTTTCAAATATTCATAAAATATACTAATTATATACATAATTATGTAAAACATATATATTATCTAAAAATTATAAAAAGGTGACAAACTATTTAAAATAACTTGCAAACTATTTTATTTATTTATTTATTTTTGA
The DNA here is from genome assembly GCA_029582685.1 of Solanum piurae. Taxonomy (NCBI): domain Eukaryota; kingdom Viridiplantae; phylum Streptophyta; class Magnoliopsida; order Solanales; family Solanaceae; genus Solanum; species Solanum piurae. The sequence continues at coordinate 413 of JAJOOO010027917.1, forward strand.
AATTTTTATAAAACTAATTTATTTTTTTAATCATTTGAAAATTGGAGAAGCCCAATGATTAATTTATATTGTGGAGGGTCAAAATTGGGTGTCAACATATATATAAATATATATATATTAGTTATCATTTCCGGAGCAATGTACAATTCCACATTCTCAATAACAAGTATATATGACAAGTCAAAGGTCCTCTCAAGGAGCTCACACTCAAACTGTTAGTGTACCAGTACGTGGTACCTGATCCAAGTTAGTGTGCCGGACAAGACACCCGATCCCATATATGCACCGAAACTTGGCACCCGATCCAAGTTAGTGCATTGGAACGTAACACTCGATCCATTCAACAAGCCACAATCACAATCACAATGTACATTCTCATAATCATACAATCAAGTGTTGATTCATGGCATACAATTATTCAATCATACTCATTTACGATTAGTGTGATCAATAATGCAACATTCGCATGCATATATACATTAAGATAAAGTAATTACTAACATACATCACACCAACATGAAATCACAACCATTACCAACCTCGAACAAATCTTGAATCCCCTAAGAAACTTGATTCTTCCCTTTCAAGATTCTTTCCACTTGTTCTCGGTCTACAAACAATCAATATAACGCGAGGATCAATAAAGAAGACCTAATTACTCGGATTATAATCAATAATATCAACCCTAGGCTAAACCCTTGATCCCCATACCCAGATTAGGGCTTTTCCCACCATAATTCCCAGATCAAAACCCTCCCTCATTGATAATTACCCAAGAAACTAAGTTCTACAGATCGAAAAATGGATTCGGGGAGTAAAAACCTTACCTTTGGTGCTAGAAGAAGTGGAAAACCTTCAAGAAGTATCCATGGAGCTCTCTCAAGATCGAATGTTGCAGAATAATAACGTTTTGGGGTTTATTTCTGACTTAAGTCGCGTCTGTCCCGCTATGACGACCCACATCCCGCAACAGCGTCCCCGCCCTGGTGGGAATAATCCCGCCCTAGCGGCTTGCACGGAAACATAGAGTTAAATTAAGAGTTTCAAACCCCTATTTCATAAAACACCTTCAACCCATGACACTCAGAAAATACCCGTTCACGGTAAGATCAGTTTCGGGAGTTCTACTCGCCCGAATTTGATTCCGTAAAGTCGTACGATTTCCTTAACGCCTTAGCTATCTACTTATATGATCAAATTCATAATTAGGTCTCTCATTCTTTACCAGATTTCCCTAGACCTCACTGACTTTGATTTCATTCAAATTTGAACTAGGTTAGGAAATTACAAGTTACTACCAAAAAGTTTTCTGGCCCCAATTCTTTCCCCATTGGCTTTTCCCTAACGACGGAATTAGGTCATTATGGTAAATTTTCTTTGTCTCGTGAATTGTAAAAACAATATTATTTAAAAAATACAACTATTTTGATGGGTTTTGAATTCATTATTTTTAACCTACTAAAAATGAAATAAAGATAAAATAAAGATTAGACTTAAAATAAAAAAAATAAAAAAAAAGTTTTAACTCGAGGAGGGTCAAAATTACGTGTATACACCAATTGAAAGTAGCCACCTAGCAAAATTTGTTCCTATCCTTCGTGTAACAAACTCTTGAAATTGTCACAAGCCCTCACTGTGGATAGATTTTTGGCGAAATGGTACGATAGACCTTTGTACTTGTATAAGTTTGTATTCTAAATCCTTTTACTCTATACTTTATCAACTAGACCCTTAAACTTCTTAAAACACAATATTTAAAACTCCTCTGACCATTGACCAAATCTATGTGGCATAAATATTGTTGAGTTGGAAAAATGTGTGAATGCACTTGCTTCCAAGCGCGTAAATACACTATATTTTATTTAAAAATATTTTTTTATTAAAAAAACTTATTTCTTCTCTTCTTCTCCAACATTCTCCCCACCCGTAATCCTAAACTTTCTTCTCTTCTTCAATAAAATCACCCACCACACCCATTCCTTTTTTTTCTTCGAAATCACCCACCATACCCTTCCTTTTTCTTCTTCAACCCATTCTTCTCTTTGCAACAAATCAATACCCCGCCATTAATTTCTTTTTTTCATCCCCCATTTTCCTAAATTCTTAGTGTTTTTTATTTTAAAAGTTGAAACCATTGTTTATGTTAGTTAGATTTAAAGAGAATGTATGATATGCATTAACGTAAAGAGTGATGGTGACTATTGAAAAAGTTGAAAACTTCATTGAGAAAGCTTGAAGAACAACAAATGGTTCTTATGAATTTGTGAAATTAATTCAAATTTGTGACTGGGGCTCGTTGGATTTGTGTTAGTGAACTTGTAGTTGAAATTTCAAGTCAAATAAAGAAGAATTCATCTATTTGGCATAAATTTGGTGTTCAATTGTGAGCATGTATGAGGATTGAAGAACATAACTATTTAAAAATTTACAAAAGTTAAATATTTGATTTTTTTAATATTTAATTTTTTATGTGTCATTAAAAAATGACATGGAATTACACGTGTAAGAGGTTGGATGACACACAGTGATCTGATGAGAAAGGGGTTAAAAATATAGTATTTTAACAAGTTTAAGAGTTTAGTTGACAAAGTGTTGAGTACGAGGGTTCAGAATACAAGTATAAGGGTTCATCAGACCATTTCGCCTAGATATTTTACTCCCACGGCCACACTTGAGCCTAACAAAAAAATTCATCTCTATTACTATATTACTCAATAATAGAGGAAGCGTATTGTGGAATTATATCATATCATCATATATTATTAAAAGTGGGAAGAAATAAAGTTAAAAGTTGTATTACCATTTTATTGCTACACTAATACAAAATATTATAAAATACTAATCAATTAAATATCATCATATTATCATAGCATCATATATATTACTAAAATATATAGAAATAAAGTTAAAAGTTGTATTACCATTTTATCCCTATACCAATAAAAATATTATAAAATATCCAATCAATTAAATATTATTATATGAATACAAATATAATATTAGTAACTTTTAGTAATAAGACAATCAATACTAAAAACTTTTGATTTTCTTGTGGTAAACAAGAGTCAAGCAAATGCATATCAGCTTTATTTTAGCATGCACAGGGAATTTTAAAGGTTGCAAAAATTGTTTTATATATACACCAAATTTATGATATTGTATCTTAATAGCCATTTTTTGTTAATTGAATAATGCATTAAAAGAAATAAATGAACGGTTATTTATTTTTTTCTTCTCTTAAATATTCACCTTCATAACTCATATCTAATGATTTATAATTGATACTTTTAATATTTATAACTCTCATATTTTTCATATTCATAACATTCAAATATTTAATTTAAAACTTTAAGATGTCTTTTGATGTTCCTCCATATTTATCTATATAATTTTTTTTGTGTCACTCCTATCCAAGGTTATTCTATCCATTCTATATTTAAAGTAGCGCAATCTTATATCATTATTGTACCATCTGATTCATGCTTTAGTTTGACTCAATAAAGAAACCTCTTAAATTTTAATTGGTTATAGGAGAAGGTGTCGACAAGTACTCGAAAAGTTATGTACTAATTATGTATTTCTTTTTGTTATCTATTTAGTATGATTAAAGTCTTAAGAAAGAAGTGTATTGTGTTTGTTGTATTTTTTTCTTTGTTTATTATTTTATATTTTTTCTCTATCAGATTTCTTTAATTACTTTAATCTGAAACACAATGCACATGTCCAGAAACTATTAATCATGTAAGTAGAGGGCATATTTTTCTTTGTAAAACAATTGACTCACATAAACTCCCTTTGCACAACACAAAACATATATTCCATGGGAGAACATATGTGGGTGGATGATTCACAAGCAAATAAAGTAGGTGTCACGACCCAACCCACCAGGATGTGCGGGCACCTACACACTAACACCTAAGTAGGAGAACACTCATATCCCAATAGTTAAAACATACAGAAGATTAAAGGAAACAGAGATAAGTGCAATAACAAGGTTTTGTACATAAGAACGTTTTAGAACAATTCCGGTTAAGACTTGCAAAATAATTAACACCCGCAAGAATCTAGTCTAAACAGGTACAAGAGCTACAAGGAGTACAACATGACATAATAATAAAAAGATACAGCTCCCACCATGCGGAAGGAAAAGTAGAAGCTGTTGGAGAATTCTTCGTCTTCATCTAATGAAACATCACCAACCTACATCCAGACTATGCCAAAAAGGCATAGCAAGAGTAGTATCAGTACAAACCACACGTACTGGTAGGCATCATCGGTCAATCCGACACCCACCACATAACATAAGAAATCAACGAGCATGAACATGAAATAAACCACTCGCTTCTCCACCTTTACCCTCTTTTGAATACCTCAAAATTACATTGGTACCCTTACTACTAACCACATTCCCATTTAACCTACTTACTAGGTCCTTGATCATAGCCTAACCATTCTAACGCATAAAAGAGTCCACAGATACGACTACAAGCATTCCGACTAACCACCCAAGACATACCCTTACTTTCTCTTTTATATTACTCAGCCTTTACCACATGGTACATTATATCAAGCCTTCTAACTACTAACCACGTGCCCCTTTCTCCGAGGTGAAATTCACCTATGTATTTACATCACGTACACTACCTCCATTTCTCACCCTTGTCTCTCAAACCTTAACAACTCTTGAACCCTAGACCCTTCCCGTTTCATTCAACAACGAGATACATAATGTGTTAAATCATCATAATAGAACAAACATATATAGGTCATCATAATCATTTACCCTTTAGGAGCAATGCAATGTCAATACCATTAAGAATACATACAACTTCATATTTCTTAAGATACACAATTAATGTCAAATAATTGGTTCTCTCATGAAATCCAAACCCAAATTGTTAGCATACCGGAACGTGGTACCCGATCCAATATTTATGCCGAAACGTGGCAACCGATCCCATAATTATGCCAAAATGTGGCAACCGATCCAATAATTATTTCGGAATGTGGCAACCGATCCAAGTTAGTGTGTCGGAATGCAACACCCGATCCATTCAACAAACCACAATCACAATCACAATGTATATTCTCACAATCATACCACAAGAGGTGATTCATGGCATACAATTATTCAATTATCCTCATATTCAACTAGTGTGACCAATAATGCAACATTGCATACATACACATATTATAATGAAGCAAGAACAACATAAATCACACAATCATGAAATCACAACCATCACAACGAAGTATTCATCGACATAAATCACTTAACAATAATTTGACCAACTTAGCCCTAGTTCATCACCTAAGGCTTCTTCCTATGATTAAATCATCTATTGTTCGGTGCACGAAGGCATACGCATAAATCCTACCATTGATTTACATTATATTACGTAGTGAGCACAGATTTATAACTACTCAATTAATAAAACCTAGCCTACCTGGGTGCCAAGAAGCTGCACGGAGTTTTGGCTTCGAGCAGAAATTTGTGACGGTGATCTTGATCGAAAATCCACAATCTATCGACCTCTTTACGTTAGAAATCTCTCCATCCTTCTTTCCCAAGCTTAGAGCAGCTTTTTGGGGGTTTCTAGGGTGGTTTACATCTAAATTAGGTTTTTTAGAAAGAAGAGGAAAATAAAATTTTGCGTTATTTACATTCTATCTCGCCTATCCTGCTCTGGCGCCAACTTACCCCGTCGTGGCGCCGCCGCCCTAGCGGCATCTGGCCCGGCCTGGCGGGACAGTGGCCCAGTATTTTCTTGAAATTTTGTTTTTCCTAAATAACGACGGTTCGGGTCGTAACAATATGTACCAATTTACCCCTCATTCGTCCCCGAACAACTCGTGCACGGGACATCACACACTCAATTTTGGAGTACTTCTAACTACAGAATTGGTCCATTACGGAAACCATGGGGAATGGACATTTCTCAAATCTGAAACCCGAAAGGTCTTATAATTAAGGGGGTCGGTTTGGAATTTAAGGCAACACCCGAAGAACGAACGCGTTTCAACTTACACAGCCTGACCCCGCTAGAGCGGCAACCCTCCGCTAAAGCAGGGCCGCTGTGGCGAGAAATCTCCCGTTGTAGTGGGAGATTAGAAACAATAAGGGGGAAAGGGGAATGGTTTTTCCCATTTCCTCTTCTTTACTTTCAAAAACTCTCTCAACACCTCCATTCTGCACGTCAAAATTAAGGTAAGGTTTCTGATCCTTGCTCTCTTTACTTCGTCACTTACTTAACTACGCTTGCATGATATTAAACGATAGATTAGAAACGGTTTCCGGGTAGTTATTCGAAAAGTTGAACATAGGTTGCTAGTTTGATAGAAAAACATAGCATGGTCACTCTCCTTACGTCCCTAACGCCTCTACGACGTCCTAAAATTGAAGGGTCTCTTGATAAGAACTCAGATTTGGGAACTATTTAGAGGTTTATTTGCTAATATGATTGCATATTTAAGTACTAGGGCACTTTATATACTCTGATCTGCTGAAATTCTGTGAAAACAGAGATTTTGGGACGAAGAGGCGCCATGATCGCGCCTGATGTTCGTCCTATATGAAAGCCGCTCTGGCGACCTCCATCCCGCTGTAGCGGCCTCCATTATCTCGCCCTAGCAGGATCTTGGCCGCTGTGGCGGGATATGTCAGACCAGTGGCCTACATTTCTTTGACATAAATTTCTTCCTCCCCTTCTTAGCCAGATTTTCCCTAATCCCCCGGCGTTATAACATATATTTTTCAACTCTTGCATACTTCTCTAAATGACAGGTCTAAATGAGAAAAATTTGCCTTTTGTCTGGTTTCCCGACGCTACTAGCCGAGAGATATTTCATGACTTCCGAAACAACAACTTCTGCTGCGAGAGGGGCCTCGTCTTACTCAGGCTGGAGGAGAAAGAGATTGCCTTCTATGCTCACCTGATAGAGTTCGTGTGGGCTCCATTGACCGAGGCTCCCCCTGCTGCGCGTGCTGATAGAGTTCGTGTGGGCTCCACTGACCAAGGCTCCCCCTGCTGCGCATGCTGACTGCGTGAGGGAGTTCTACGCTATCCTTCCCACCATCCGCTGGGACGATCCTCACCCCATCATCCGCATTCGGGAAGCTGACATCCCCCTGAACGCCACTGCCCTAAATGAGGTATTAGAGTTGCCCGAGGCCTTGAATGCTAAGTATGAGGCTAAGCTGAGGGAGATGGATCTGGGTTGGCTGAAGGACACACTGATGGAGCCTGCATGCCGAGATAGGGTCTATTGGCCTACTGTTGAGGGGATTACTAGTGTGGACTGGTCACCGGATGCTAAGAGGTGGCTTCACTTGGTCACTTGGTCACTTGGTCAGACGTGACATTTCCTCGGGACTTGTTGGTAGCGTGCGCGGTGCAGGGCATTGAGCTAAATGTGGAGGCGCATATCATCTCCGAGTGAAAGATGTTCTATCGGGGTAACAAAAAGGCTTTCTTCCTGCCCAGACCTATCACTGCACTGTGAAAATAAGCGGGGGTGCCCCTCCTAGATACTGATGAGGTACTCCCTATAGATCACCCCCTTCACCATATTTTGGTTAGACAGGGTTCTACTTCTCGGAGCAAAAGGAGGAGGATGGGCAGGGCCAGAAGCAGTCCAGCGGCGGCAAAGTCGGATGACCAGAGAGGCGACGACACTCATTACACCCGGTCCCAGCCCCCACTCTCAGGTGCACGGGTCGAGGAGGACCTGGCGGCCGTCTAGAGGAGGTTGGGGGGCTCCTTTGTTGACACCACTCTAGTTCCACCCAGCACTGCCCTAAAGGTCGAGATGCTCCATCGCGAGCTACGCCCGGAGAGGAGGAAGGGTCTAGAGAGGGATCATCTGCTGGTTCAGATATGGAAGACCGTGAGGATCATTTTCACCTGCGTCGCCCCTGGACAAGAGATTCCCCGGACCGAGAAAGGAGATTTCCAACACTTCACCTTCATGGATGGGGCCGTGAACGACCTGGTGCCCCCAAAAGTATCCATAATAGATATTACAATATAAAAGTTCAATCTCCTTGGTATCTTAATAAAAAGCAAGGAGAACCATCAAAACATACTAACAATTCCCCCATTCAGTGCAATGGAAATAAAATATTTTTTAATAGAGCATGCATCATTTCAAATGAAGAGATAATGATACAGTTGGATAATATAATGATATAATTAATCCACAAGAAAAATTATTCTAACACATATTTTTAACCCTCGCGCGAAGCGCGGCCATGTTCTCTAGTCTTACATATAATGTTGAATACCAATATTCAATTTTGATAGTTTGCCATTAAAACTTGATTTGAGAGAAAGAAAGAAGAGAGAGATGGTGGATGGTGGAGGACGCGAGAGGATGATAGATACTAAATTACTGATGGCTAATGGGATTTTTTCGGAAGAGAAAATTGGCTGATGAGAGAGAGAAAATATTGTTAATTCACCATTAATTTAAGTATTTAAATGTAAAGACAATTAATTATTTTCATTTTTAAGGGATTTGTGTATCCAATTTTGTCTTTTAAAATATATGGTATAAAATATTAAAAGTGGTAATATAAGTATTGGTTGAAACTAGAGGTAAAATTAGTATATATGGTAGTGATATATGTCTAGTTAAGTAGTTTTTCAACAAAAAAAAAAGACAATATTTAATGCCTACTTATCTTTATAAAATGTTTTTTTTCTCATTTTCTTAAAAAATTAAAATAGTTTTTGGTTCTATGGATTGATTTTTATTTTTAATTTTGAAAAAAATGAAGATGAATTTCAAGTTTGAAAAATGATTTTGACTATGTTTTCTTTCGAAGTAATTTTTCCACACACATAATTTTAACTTTTCTTTTCTTCAAATTAAATACATGTTTAAACACAACTTGATGTTCTTATACTTTTTTAAATATTACATTTTTCTTAATGTTTAAATGCCTATTAAAAATCCTAGGATATTTCCATTTGTATGCACATGCTTGGTTTATTGACGAGCCACCCATCAACATGAGTCGTAATGAGATGTTTTAAATTTCTTTAGGTTTAATTAGAGATTATGGGTACAAATTCTTAGATTTGAAAATAAATTATGTTAGGAGTGTCGCACCTAGAAATAAGTTTTGCAATGAGCGAATTTAAATTAGTCGAGCTCTAATACTGACATGTTGGGGAATAAGATATACAGAGTGGGTATATTTGGAATATGACACCAAAAATTTCTGCATATGTTTCACACTCCTCCATTGGTCTTCTCCACTGGCGCAGACTCGCAAAGTTTCTTCTCCCTCCCTCATTTCCAGTAACTCTCGAAGATATCTGTGATTTCAATTCCATTTCGCTACGTTACTATGTAATTACACTGCTAACAGTTTCTTGTGTGATTTTTTCTTTACAGGAATGGCGAAAGTTTTAGGATTTCTGGTACTAGCATTGTCCGTGTTGATCTGTGAAGCGGCAATCTTCAAACCTATCTCCGATTCTCACCGATCTGCTGCATTGGAGTTGTTTACTCCCGCTCATGGATCTCTGTCGAGGTTTGATTAAACCCTTACTAAAACCCTTCTTTCTCTGGATCAGTCAATTAATTGGAATCAGCTATATGAATTGGAAGTTTTTAAAGCTTACATAGACAGAGCTTAGTTCGATTTGCTCCCGTGAATATATTATAGCATATGTTGGAATCATAGTTAAAGCGTGCCATATATTTGTCTGTAAGAAGGCTACGTTTTGGGGCCTCTCATGTGAGTTTAGTCCGCTGATCTGTGCAGATGATGTGAACTCGTCACTGTTAAATACTTAAATGGGTAATGATAGTATAGTTGTAGGCTTTGGGATGGCTGGTAGACTGAAAATGGAATCTAGAATACCCTATGCTGTTGTCAGTATCATCATTCAACTGCAATTGGGATTTTCGATTCTTCTTCAGCCTTTCATTTTCGGGAAGTAAGCTTGAGATGGTTCGGGCATGCGATGATGTGGAGGTGTGTGATGTTGGCTATGGATGGATTCAGGAGAGGTAGAGGTAGACCGAAGAAGTATTGTGGAGAAGTGATTAGACAAGACATGCTGCAATTGTGGTTTACCAAAGATAGGAAGGTGTGAAAGATGTGAATTAGAGTGGAATGTTAGTAGGTAGGAGTGTGTCCATGCTAGTAAGCAGGAGTGCATTGTCTTGGTGCCCTTACTAGTAGTCGTAGTGCTATGCTTGTAGTTTCATGTTTTTCGATTTTGTTGATAGTTGTTTCGAGTAGTTCAATGGTAGTATTATTTGGTTGTAGTATTGTTCTACCACTATCTGGTGTTTTGTTTACTACCTATTGTCTCTTGTACTTTCATTATCTTTTTTAGTATGTTTTTGTGTTGAGCCGAAGGTCTATCGGAAACAACATGTCTACCTCACCTCTGAGGTAGAGTTAAGGTTTACGTACACTCTACCCTCCCCAGTCTTCACTCTGTGGTAATACATTGGGTATGTTGTTGTGTTGTTCTGCCTTTCTTTTGTGGGGTTTGTCGGTTTAATTTCACAGTCTATCAGGAAAACGTGAAATACAGTGTGTTTGGGTCACATAAGAGTTCCAGAATTATTAACTATATACATTCTGTAACTGAAGAATAGTATCAATGGACAATGAGCTCCAACTATGTGTAGTCAGTTTAATTTTTCGTGTTTGGTAAGAGTAATTTAAGGGTAACATATTGTTGATTTATGGGTAGTTCCTACAAAGAATTGGACTAATGGCGTATACAATACTTGAATTCTTGATATAGATGCTACATAGTTGGTTCTCATCCTTCGAGTGTAATAAGAGCATCCGTCGACAAACATTGACTAAACAATATTTTGTATATTTTATGTGCATTCGACTGTCTGTGTTAACATCATTCACCTATTAAAAAAATTGTAATTGGCTCCCAAGGAAAATCCCTCTGTTTCCAGTCACATTAAACAACTTCATGGCTGGCAATAACTGTGTGTTCTTGAAATGTAAATGATGCATGTCAGTATGTTTCTTATGTCACCTCTCCAGTTTGGAAGAAACATATGAGGCCTTAAGGACATTTGAGGTTCTTGGAATTAAAAAACAGCCTGACCAAAGGGCTGCTACATGTGCGACGGTGGTGGACACTCTGTCATCTCCTACTTCAGCATTGAAAGATCTATTCCAGGCATTAAGAGTCAATGGGCTATTGAACTGCGAGCTTAACAAGAAGACATTCGCAGTATGTTTGAGCTGGATGAACTGTTTCGATATACTGATTGAAAACCAATTTAAATGCATTATATTCACTTTTCTCTCTTTTTTTCTGCAAGGGCATAGCCCCAAGACTTAAGGATGCTGTGAAAAGTGCCAGCTCACTTCTTGACTACTACTATTCAGTTGGAAGTTTAGTTCTTATCAAGGTAATGCATGGGAAAATGACTCTTGTTTTCTTTTCTACTGTAACTATTAGAACTGATATCCTGATTCATTAATGGTTCTATCACCTCAAATCCTTTGAAAGAAAAAATAAAAGCAGAAGCGTCTAAATATAGCCATTCTTTCTGCTTGAAATTGATAAGATCTGTGGATCTCATGATCTGCTTATGTATACTGTGTACTTCACAAGGACATTGTATTTAGTCAGGAGTGATTTCTCTGTTCCTCACATGTCATGTTCACTTTGTAGGGCCTAAATTCTGACGTGGATGTACATCTTGAAAGTGCTGATTCAGTTGTCCGCGCCATAAAGGTTTCATCTTATGTTTCACGTTTGCACTACTACTGGAGTTTTGACACTTTTTCATCTTTATGAGGTTTTTTGACATGACATTTGGTATTCTTGCTGACAGGCTCTTAGCCAAAGTGATGGAAGGTGGCGTTATAGCTCCAACAATCCCGAGTCTAGTACTTATGCTGCAGGTAATTATTCTCTATTTCTATTTCAGAGAAAGCCAAGTCTCTGTAGGATAACTTCCCTAAGGTTCTTAAGTACATAGGCAATATTTCTGGAAATATTTTTTGAAAAAGCAATATTTGGTTAATGCTTGTGGTAAATAGAATGCCTGATTTGGTTAGTCTTGTTTTAAGATCTACAAAGTTTATATATTCTGGAAACAACAAAAATAGCTATTGGTTATTCAAAAGCCACTCGAGAAAGTATCCCGGAAAGAAAAACTATCTTTTCTAAAACCACACAAAATTGTTTTCAGGGTTTGGAGAACTTTTTGAAGAGAAACCTAACTTGAAATAATCATTACAGTGTTTTCTTTGCATTTTCCTGATAAAACACTTTTTACAGGAATTGCACTTGAGAGCCTGGCTGGTGTCATTTCATTAGCTTCTTCTGAGATTGATCAATCTTTGGTGAGTAAACTTTGTCCTCTTTATCACCCTTGAGGAGTTTAATTCATACTTCCTCATCATAACTCATAAGATGGTCTTGTTTTGCTACCTACAAGCTTGCTATAAATGTGGTCTAGCTTGCATTTTATGAAGAGCCCATGACATTAATGCAATCACCGCTTTGTGGTGTTTCCTTCAAAATGTGGCTCTATGGTATTCTTTTTATTGAGATATTCTGTGTCACAAGTATACTGGCCATCTTTTTGACACTTCTAATGTCGGTTTCGTTCTTATGAAATGGTATCCTATTTCTTTCATTCCAAATATGTCAAAAATGATATAGTGGTGTTGTCCTCCAAGTGGCCCCCGTTTTCTTTTTGGGCCAATCTTTAGGACTTCCCAAAGAACAAAGAGAACCAGTCTGTAGTTGTGATGCAAAATTGCAATGTAATAAAAGGTGATCTATGTCCTTGCTGGACTCGTTAGACTAGTAGGACTAACCTAAAATTATGTATCTCTTTCTTCGAAGAGTATCTGTCTATAATATTACATCACGCATTGCCCATATTTCTTTCCAATATACATGCAAGTAGACACCAACATAACAAGAAATATTAAGGGAGTAGAGTATCATTTCCGTGAAGAATGGGCACCAAAGGTTGCTATATACCAAGATTGACGCAATTGTATTGTGTGGACTACACTTGATGATGAAATTATTAGTGTAACTACCAATTAATTGACGTCTCATTAATGATGATTATAATGCTTCCATAAATCAGTGGATCAAGGCTTTAGGACTTTGAATTTTCTTAACATTTCATTTAATCAATTGCACTCTCTACACTTTTATTTCAATGGATTTGGTTATTGACCTGGGGCAAGTATCTTCCTACTTGCATATAATCCTATCTCTCTTGACCTATTATTATATTCTTACGCGAGTAAAAGGGAAATTCGGTTCATGAAGCATCCCTCATTCACACAGGGTCTAGAGAAGGGCCGCAACCTAAGGGTGGTGGGATGTAGGCAGCCTAACCTGATGTGATTCCACGGCTTTCTTACGCAAATAACATTAATTGAAATGCTCTAGTGTCATGTTCACTACCGTACTACATAATGTTTGTTGGTACTTGGTATATCCTATTGTCAACATAAATCGAGCCAACTTATCTAGTTGTCTTTTTTTTTGAGATAAGCTTATCTAGTCTAGTTGTCTTTATCCTACCCTACTTGGATTTTAAGTAAATTATCAAAGTCTCTTTTCTGTTCGCAGTAGGATTCCATAGAAAAATCTAATTGATGGCCAATCTAATAGATACATAAGCAGAAGTTGGATAAATAACTTCATAACCCACTTTCATTTTGATATATAGCAAGAAAAGTGTGTTGTAAAAGTAAAATACATGTTGACTTCCATCATATTCCTAGAATAATGAAGTTCACCAAACTTGAAAGTAAGAGGGTCCAATATCATAATCCTATTTGAGGAAAAACTCTTTTGGAGAGGTTTTCTTCATGAATCTTCTCTCTTCAAATTCTTGCCTAAAATTAATCCTTGAAATAGGGAAGAATTCTTTAAATATGCGGATGGTGGAGATTCTGTAGGTAATGGGACTCAGGTTGATCGTAGGCGCTACATGACCACATGCGACAGTGTCTAGGAACTAGGCGTCTCAAGTATCTCTGGGACCTAGGTGCTATACTTATCTGAACTTAGTCCCTTCTTTCAGCTCTTTCACGCATCCATTTTGTTCTTTTGGCCCATTCCTTCAGTAATTTTTTCCTTGCTCCCATACTGATTTCTTTGGTTTCTGTATGGTCCTTCTCCAGCTGAATATCTTTCAAAAAACAATAGAACTTTGTTATTTAATCACACCAGCAAGTCACATTTGAAGCATCAAGCAAGTGTAGATTCCAAATTATCACAAACAATACGAAACAACATCAAGAACAATTGCAACTTACTTCAAATTGGACATGAGATACTCTCTTTTATCCATAGTTTAAGCCAGCATGCTGCGAGAAAAGCTACATTCAGTGCATTGTGTTCCAAATGTAATTAGACTTCTCCTTTTTCCTTCCTAATAATCCAAGTAACACATTTCACCTCAAATTTTACCCACGTATTACTAACAGCTCCAAGTAAATCCATCCTTTTTTTTTATAATGACACCGACGAGGTGTGATATCAATGACATCATTTTGAGTTGTCAAGATAAAATTGGTATTGAAGGTCAGGTGGACAGCAGCTATTACTGAAGTGGGTTACATTGGGATGTATTTGATGTTGACCATTTGGTCACTTATCAAAAAAAAAAAAGTATTTCATATGCAGTTAAATGGTTGTCACTAAATGTGAGTTTAAGTTTTACACATTCAATATTTAACTATAGAAACAACAACAACATACATACCCAGTGAGATCCCACAAAATGGGTCTGGGGAGGGTAGCGTATAATTTATCTATAGAGAATGATTAACAAAACCGTCTTTGATTGCCTTCCTTTTCTTGTGGGTTAATTATCCATGGGTGTAAGAGGTGCCAAATGGGATTAAGAAACTTTAATAATGCATCTCATGTGGTAGTGACCTCTATAGCTTTTTTTCTTATTTCAATATTTTTGTTTTCTTTTTAGTTAAAAAGGGAGGAGGATACATAGTTATTTCTTTGAGTTAACATGCATTCAGGAGTTAAAGCAGACATCAAAATCATTCTCTTGACATTGAGTGTCACTTATCAAAACTCAAAAGTAAAGACCCAACATTTCGTCTTACTTGATTTGAAGTTTTTTTATGTATGTGTCTCAGCTTGACCGTTATGTCAGGTTACATGCTTAAGTTACTGCATGCTTTACTTGGTTATACATAATGCCATTAATCTTCTGATTTTTGTTTATTACCGATCACATAATTCTGTGTAATATCTTTTGTATTTTGTATTCAACCCCATATTTACTGTGCATTGGCAGATTAGCATGGTGAAAAATGATATATCGAAGCTTCTTGATGGTCTAGAGAAATACGGTATATACCTCTTTTTTTTCTCTCTTTCTGTGAGCTGGTGGAGGTGACAATTTATAACAGAAATTTCAGAAGTTCCCTTTGTTCTAATAAAAGAACGTCTATGATAATATTGTTTTCATATCATATTACAGATGACGGAGCCTATTACTTTGATGAAAAACTTGCTGATGCTCATGGACATCAGGGTCCCCTCTCAGCTTCATCAGCTGTAGTGCGTGGGATTACAGCTTTTGCCGCAGTGTCTGCCGGAAATTTAAATGTATTTTGTGTAGCACATGTCATTTTCTTTCTCTAATTTGATGACTGTCATTCTTGATAATACTTTCCTTTATGATGTGCAGCTTCCAGGTGACAAAATTCTAGGTTTGGCAAGGTTTCTCCTTGGTGCTGGAGTTCCTGGAAATGTGAAGGACTTGTATTATCAAATTGAAGCATTGGCTTCCTTGGAAAACAATAGGTTCATAGCAATATACTTTGTTTTCACTTTTTCTGATTTTTTATGCATTTGCTTTGTTTCTGTAAACTGTTGTGTTTTTGGCTTTTTGCTGGTAGAGTTTAGATGTAGCATCGTTGCTGCAAGCAGGCCAGCACCATTTCTATACTTACATATCAAGCATTTTTTGAAATGTAGGGTCTCCATTCCATTGATATTATCACTCCCGACCAGCGTTCTTTCGTTGACTAGAAAGGACCAGCTTAAGGTGTGACGTTTTTGATATAATTCTCTTGAATTCTGAATACATCACTCTATGTTTCTTTCATAATTGCTTTCCTTGCATTCCTCAATTTTTGGATTTAGACTATAAAGTCTTTGAGACTATATTTTCCAGTTTTGGGTGTTTCTTTAGTGATAACTTGAGAGTTGAGACATAGAGATCTACAAAAATAAGATTCGGAGAGGGTATGCTCTAGACGAAAATTAGTGGCTTCAATAAAAAGCATCAAAATCTGAAAACATAAAATAACTAAAAGAAAAGCCAATATAAGGGTGGAGGAATTGAAATGCTGCAACCAGTATGTCAAGTAAAAACTATGTCAATCACGTCGCAGACCATATTAATTTTCTTTATAAAAGATATTATTAAATTTCTCGAGATGGCAAAATGCATTTCAAGTTTCTAATTCAGACATATTAACTAGTCGTTTTTCTGTGTAGTGCTACCTTTTTCAAGCAGAGCGCTCATCTATCTTTTAAATTAATCTTAATCTTATTACGAAAAAAAAACAGTTGGTTGAATTTGCTAAGACACCTCCCTCATTACCTCGGTGCCATCGCCCAATCCCTGTATAAGCTAGACAAAGCACACAACCTGCTTTGTGTCTTGCAATGTTTTAGCATGATTCATGTGTGCCTTTTTTTAACAGTTATTCCTCTGAGGAAAAATGTGATGCATTCTTTCTTGTATCATGTATCCTGTTATCTTGGTGCTCTAATAAGTTTCGCCAGCATATCTGAAATTAATGGACTGTTATTGATACAATTAGGTAAGCGTAAACACTGTTTTGGGAGCTGCTGCACCTTCTCTGACAGTCAAACTCAAGCAGATTTTCAGCTCTGGTTCAAAGGATGCCTCTGTTATTGATCAGGTGCTAAGGGGATTTTGTTTGTGATCTCGTGCATAAGATATAGCTGTTAATATTTTCTTTGGAAGTAGTTTTAGCATCTCTGCTTGCTATTAACTTTGTGAATATTTGTCTGCCACCATGATAAAGGATCTCAAATTTGACCATAGAAATGCCGTGCATTACTTGGATGCTTTGCCCAAAGACATTGATGTTGGCAGTTACATTTTCACTTTCGAGGTATGACATCTTCTTTTCCTTCCTTATTGAAATTTTCTTCCTGTGTCGATCTTCATTTGACCAATTTATGTTCCTTTCCTCTTGATGATCTTGTAGATTGTTCTTCATGATTCAGAGCACAAAATTATCTATGCCACTGGAGGAAGAACAAAAGTACCCATATACGTTACAGGAGTTATTAAAGTTGATAATGCAGAGATTTCTGTTCTTGACAGTGATCTTGGGAATATTGAAACTCGTAAAAAGTATGTTCTTTTCCTTTCTTATCCTTCTCATCTCCTTCGTGATATCCATTTTGTAGTTCCCTCTTTTAATCATTGGCTGCTCTTTTTACCATTTTCTGCACATATTAGTTATTTATTGTCAATGTCATTAGTGGAACTATTTCTGTTTCAGGTAGGTGATACTGTCAATTCAATATATAAGGAACATAGACATATATTTTTTTCTCTCTTTTCCTCTTGTTCTTAAAAGCTATTTTGTTATAGTATTTATTTTGTGTTTTTTTAATTACAACTGGCTTTTTATTCACTTCTACTTCCTGCACATAGTTGCTTTCAATAGTTTAATTTAACAACTGGTAGAGGTTCAAGGCACATGAAAGTAGAGTCTTTACGGGAGCTGTGAAACCAATTTACTGAACTGTTATTTAAGGACTCCTAAAGGTTTTAATAGTCAGAGTTTCTTTATCATTGATAAACTTGGCATTGTCTGCCCAATGGTTGATTGCAGGACTTTTTAAGTTTTTCAGTTCAAAACTGTTATATAGCTAGTTTGCAAGAATCCTCATAAAGTTGTAATACTTGCTGATTTGACTTGAGATTTTACTTGCTCGTAGTTTGACCTTTCCATACTTTGTTATGACTTCCTTGCTGGGATTTTTTTTTTTTGGAAATTGGCGCTAGAGTACATTTAATGGTATGCCAGTAAATTTGGTGAAGTTTGATGCTAGATTGGCACTACCTATCTTCTCTTTCCATTGAACTTGTTTTAGCTTGAAAACCTGGAGACTGCATCGCATCTTTATTATCCCACTTTACAAGGCACAAGTAAAGCACTGAAATTAGTGTTCTAACTTCTTTGACTAGCCATGTGGAATCGTCTTCTATTATTACACAGAAAATTGTATGCACTCATATTTTATAAGCCTTCATTAGTTTTTCTTTTTTATTGGGGGTGTTTCATACAGGCTTGATTTGGCTGGAAAGAACTCCATCTCTTTATCAGCAAACCATCTTCAAAAGCTACGGTTGTCATTTCAATTAACTTCTCCTCTTGGGCATGCTTTGAAGCCACACCAGGTTGGGATCCTGATTTATGTGTTCAATAAGTTGCACTCTTTATTATCCAGTTGGTGGACTTATGAGATGTTCTGCAGGCTTTCCTCAAGTTGAGTCATGAGAGCAAGGTGGAGCATATCTTTGTGGTCGGGAATTCTGGGAAACAATTCGAAATAATACTAGTAAGTTCTGAAAAAAAATTCTGCACTCTGTTGCTACTGCTTAACATAATGTGGACGTGTTTTGCGAGTTCAGCACAAACTCCAATTCCAAGAAGAAACGTGTGCAACTGCCTCTAACTCCAAAACTGTCATCTTTAAAAAGGAGCTAGCCGCTGAATTCTTAATTGGCATTCTGTCTTGTAGGATTTCCTTGGACTTGTTGAACAGTTTTTCTATCTATCGGGTAGATATGATATTCAACTTACTGTTGGAGATGTTGTAATGGTATGTATGGATTCCAACTTCATTAAAGCTGCATATAGCGCCATATTTTTGGTCAATTTTTGGGGAAAAACATGCACTAAAGAAATTTGGATATTGGATATTGGATCTGAAACGTTTTGTCGTATCTTGAGCTGACCAATTTGTTTCCTCCAGGAGAACTCGTTCTTGCAACCGTTGGGATCTGTTACATTAGATTTGCCAGAGGCTCCAGAGAAGGCAGCACGTCCACCTCCTCAGGCTGTTGACCCTTCCTCTAGATTTGGGCCCAAGGCAGAAATAGCTCACATTTTCAGGGCTCCAGAGAAAAGACCTCCGAGCAACCTTTCTTATGCATTTCTGGCCCTTGTTCTTTTGCCATTCGTTGGATTTTTGGTTGGGGTAGGTTTTTTCTATGAACCATGCTTGATTTTCTTTTTTAAAATAAGTTAAATGTAATGAATAGCAGTGTCCCCTCCCAACACTTAACAAAGACGAAATATATAAAAAGAAGAGATAATGGCTGTGGGATCAAACTTCAATAGAACCAAAGAAAGGTGATTTCCTCCCATCTATCTAAGCCTTGGTAGGCGGGGAAGCCTTGGTAGGTGGAGTTACCTGGTACTTGTACTGATGGGGTAATATGTACCTGGTGGATTAGTTTTGGTGCACACGATCTTCCCTTGACACCATTGTTAAAGAGAAGAAAACATAAGAGATAATAGCTGTATGATTGGTTGGTTCTATTTCAGTTTGTTGTTATGCGTTGGCTTCGATGTGGAGCTTAACATCTTCTCCCTTGCCTGAAATGCCTTTGTTGTGGTTAATTTATCGTGCTTTCATGTCTTTTTGAAGCTTTTGAGACTACGTGTGAACCTGAAGAACTTCCCAACAGCATCAGCACCTGCAGCATTTGCCATTCTTTTCCACCTTGCCATTGCTGCTGTTCTATCACTTTATTCTCTGTTCTGGTTGAAGGTTTGTCCTTTGGTTTCTTTTTTGCTTCCTGTATATCATTATTATGCTCATTTCTTCAAAAGCGACTGCACTTTTGGTCGCAAAGACCCTTTTTTAGTGGGTTAATGGCGCTTATGAGATTGAAAACCTCTGTTATGTATAATTTTTTTATTTTTTTTTACTCTTTCTAGTTTTTATAAAACATTGGGTGGGGGTTTGTTTTTTTTGGTGGGAGTTGGGGGGGGGGGG
>JAJOOO010027918.1:0-17886 GCA_029582685.1 Solanum piurae
TTGTCTTTTACCTTTCGAGACAGTCCAGTCTCTGTTGTCCACTTTTGGGACTTGTACTCATTTTGTTAGTAGCTCTGTACTAGTGACTTCCAAGTTCTTGGAGGGATTTTTATGTGTATATATGTTTTTGGTTTGCTTCCGCTTGTTTATATTGTTATTTGCCTACTCTTGTTTAGTTTCTACCCTCAGACCCATTACTTGTTATTCCGGGTTATGGGTTAGCTTACCTGCTGGTGGGTTATAGTAGGTGCCATCATGACTTGAGAAATCGGGTCGTGACATAATCCCTTAGTATCTGCATCATCATAATTACTGACCTTCTATCTCGTGAGCAAAATAGAATTGTGTCATCAGCATAAGACAAGTGATTAATTGGAGGACTCCACTTTGGCAATCCAAAACCTTTGAATTCTTCATCATCATGTAACCTGTTAAGTGCTCTGGCTAAGACTTCTGCCGCAATAATAAACAAGGTTGGGGACAACAGGTCTCCTTGTTTTAAATCCCTGGTAGATTGAAAGAAGCCATGAGATCTACCATTTAAAAGCACTAAGTACCTGTTGTGTTTGAAACTAGTCGTCATATCATGTCAATAATTACTCCAGAGAAACCAAATCTCCTCAGAACTTTGGTCAGGAATATCCATGACACTCTATCGTATGTCTTAGCCATATCTAGCTTTACCACCACAAACCCGGATTGCGTATTAGAAATGATTTTTGGAAAAATAGAAATCATCATTTCATGTAACAATCGGGAGATTATTTTATTCGTGAATGAACTTAGACTGATTGGACACAAATCTGAGAATCTATTGACCACCTCCATTTTTGGAATCAAAATCAAGTTAGTGTGACTGACATATTTAGGTAGTTCTTGCCCACAAAAAAAATTCTCTCATTAGACTTATAATGTATTTACCCACTATATCCCAACAACATTGAAAGAAAAGGCCAGAGAAGCCATCCGGACCACACGCACTACTACCACTTAACTCAAATACCACTTTTTTAACTTCTTCTGGCTCTGGTAATTTCTCCATATCCTTATTCTCGGATTCTGTGATACTCCGCGGAATGTGTTCTAACATTGAGTTGTCCCTTTCTAGGATGTTTTCCTTGAATTGTTCTGAAAATAACTACACGGCCTCCTCCCCAATCTGCTCATTAGATTGTATTGTAACCCTTTGATCATTTTTAATTTCCGCTATATGAAGTTTTTTCCTCCTCCTATTTACGTATGAATGAAAGAATTTTGTGTTCATGTCTCCTTCTACGAACCATTTCATCCCTGCTTTTTGCTTCCAAAATTCTTCTTTCAATCTAAAGTATTTTTTCAGTTCAGCTTCCATTTTGTGCAGCTCAGCCCTATTTCTATCTGAGGGTTGTATTTCAAGTTGAATCTCTTTTACCTTTTTAACATCTTCTATTGTGGCAATTTGATGAAATACATTACCAAATACCTTATTGCTCCCAGCTGCTAAGGCCTTCTTTACTTTCTTTAGCTTTGCCTGAAAGACTACAAAAGGACTGCTAACAAAATCCACTGTCCAATTTTGTGATACAATCTCCTTAAATTGATGGTGCTTTGTCCAAAAGTTTAAGAATCTAAATGGCTTTATCACTGGATCAGTTTCAGAATTACAACACATGTGTAGTGGTGCATGATCGGATCTCTGCCTGATTAGATGGTGGACCTCTGATGATGGAAATATCTCCATGAAGACCTGATTCACCAAAACCCTGTCCAACCTCTTAAAGATGCAATATTCTTATATTCGACCGTTCCACCATGTATACTTGCTTCCCATAAACTTTAGATCTGTCAAGCCACAATTGTTGATGAAAAGTGCAAAATCCATAGCTTCGTTTTGAGTGAAGCTTAAACCTCTCAACTTTTCTTCTTCATTTAGGATGACATTGAAATCACCCCCTATAATCCAAGGTACATGTCCACCTTCCCCAATGCTTCCCAATTCTTCCCATAATTCAAGTATGTCCATCATATTACATCTAGCATATATTGCTCAGATAAGGAAACTTTTATTGTGCTTGCTAAACTTCAAAGTGACTTACTGAATCGAATCTAATATTATACTTCCTACCTAGTCTTCTTTCCAAAAAACCCAAATTTTTGCCGAAGTATTTACTTCCGCACTGAACCCCTACTTTCTTCTATACTGATCTATTTCTATTAGATCTTGATAAGGTTCCATTCGAGCTATGAATGAGTAGTGATGTCTTCTATTTAAATTCATTAGCCTCTCGATTTTTTTTTGAGTATTAACAGATCTAATATTCCAAAATAATACTTTCTCTATCATTGATCACTATTGGACATCTTATCTCTATTACTCCTTGTTTTCACTTGTAATGAGATAGTTGGTCGGCCTTTCTTTGCTCCATTCTTTAAACAGTTAGTATGCATTGGATATAAATCTCCTGCCTTACTAATTTGTTGAATATTATACTCCATGTCATTGTCCTCCTCTGTCTCCTTTCTATATTGCAACTCATCCTCAGTTTCTTCAATGAAATCTGGCCATGTCTTTACCTTTATACATCTTGCCACTATGCTCATGCTTTCATAATTGTGTATTCCTGCCCCAACCTCCTCTACGATATTAATTGCATTCATTAGATTTCTAGGAGTATTTACGATTATCCCTTCTGCTGAAGTAGCATTTCTTTGCTTGTCATTATTTAATCCATTGCCATCAATCGTATTAGAGTGCTCTTCATTTGTCTTGTTATTGTTACTGCCTCGCCTCATTAAGGTAAAGCCCTTTTTTTGAACATTCTTGTTGTCTATCGAGATCGTAATAGCCCCCCTTTCCTTCATTGAATTACATTCTTGAAGAGTATCCTTTGGTGTTGTGGGATTGCTTTCGTTGTCCTTATTATGACTCATTTGTACCTCCGGGGTTGTGCTTTGTACCACATCGTCGCATTTTTCTTTTCCTTTGGTGCTTTCATCGATTTGACCTTTCTCCTGTTCAACATTTTCTTTTTCAGCGCTTCAAATTTATTTCTTGTGATTAGTCTAACCTTGTGCCATACTTTTTCAGTTTGTCTTCGGCTTCCCTCTCCAGCTTTTTTATTTTTTGTTCCATGAATTCATCAAAATTCCTGCCCGATTTTTGTTTCCCTCCTTCCTCATGATTGTCTTTCCCCTTGTCTTCATTTCTTGCTTCCTCTTGTGGTTTTTCGTTGGAAAATTGCTTCCCCATGCCTACATCAGCCTTCTCTTTTTTTTGGTACAATTCCGGATGTTCCACATGGAATTCTTGCTCGTTATGACCTTGGATCATACATGTCTTACAATATTTTGGAACATAATCGTATTTGATGCGAATCCATTTTTCCATGACTTCCTCATTCCTCAGTCGCATCCCAATTTTAATGCGCTTAGGGAACTCTCTTAACAAATCTACCTCTACCTTCACTCGTGCACAACTTGGTCTCGTCTGATTTTTGGTTGCCATATCCACCTGCAATGGCTTTCCCACTGTCGCTGCTAATGAAAATACGGCTTCTTGTCCAAAGAAATTTGGGGGAAGAGACAGGAAGAAGATCCATGCTATTGCTGTGGACGTTTCTTCCTCCGGGTTGAACATCCCACTTCAAAGTTTGCATAGGGTAGGAACAATTCCTTTGCGTGATGTAGAAAGCCGGTTTAGATAGCAACTGTACATAGTCTTCCAACAGTGTGGCCCTAATCAGTACATGTCTGTTACTCAATAGACCAATATTGCACTCTCATTTCAACTCACATTGTTTGGGAATTAGCTTACGTAAATCTTGAATCTCAGGCCATCCATACGAAAATTTTCCAATCACAGCATATTCCAGATTCTCGTTGATGATCATCTGGTTCACTTCCTCTTGTTCCTATATTACTTGTGGTTCTCCATGCATGTATGAGATGGTCTTCAAAGGTATAGGTTTATTTTGTGATTTAGGTTGGATCAGAGTGGAGGCGTACGTGACAGTTGGGGGAAGTAGCCCTACCTCAGGGGGAGGTTGGCCATTGGCCTTGGCGACCATGATCACCGGATCAAGGTAGGCAATTGTAGGGTTCTGGCGGCGCTGTAGCGTATGTAAAATTTTGTATATTTCTACGAAGTACTAACTTTTTGAATACATTATCTCTGTTTCAACATTTTTATCTTTTTATTTCTAAATTTAGCTTAAGCACTTAAAAAGTATTTTTAAGTACGTATACCTAAAAATTACTTAAATTACCTGAATCAATCATCTCTAATTCTAGTATTTTCATTAGTATTTAGTTACGATTAAATATTCTCAGAAACTTTGTAAATAAAAAATAATCAAATAAAATAAATTAACTTCTATTATATTGTATCAACCTCATTTATTTTCTGTGTATATAAGTGCATGCTTTAATATATCATTTATTGTCTTTTAGTTTTAACTTTTTTTCAATTACCAAAAGAAAGAATATAGTGAGGAGAACTGGGTGGGGTGGTGAGTAGGAGGTAAAAGAGTACAAATGGGCCCACAAATCCAAGTGTTAAAAATCGAATGGAGTTTCACACAACTATTATTGTTTGGACCACTACCATCTTAAATTTTTTCGTTAGTCAAGTATATGAGTGTTTTTAAGACTGTCAATAGTTTGGAGACAAAGTAACAATTCACGTTAAGTTCAGAGGTGTTTTCAATACTTCTTTCTTAATCTTTTATAAAATAATTTTCTTGAAAAATATTTTTTTCATAGATTTGAAATTGTAGGGGGAAAAAAGGAATAATATAGTTTGTGATGGTGAACGTCATCCATGATGGCAGCTCTACTATGTTATTATTGAATATTTAAAGGTGGAATAACATGCCAAATGATAATTAATTAATTAGATAAAGCTTAAGTGTCGCCTTTGTCGTCGGTTAAACCAATCAAAAGAATATTTCCCATTTCCAACTTAATTTTCCACCCAAATCCAAATCTAGGAAAATAAGTTTTTAAAAGAACCAAGAAAATTATTCTCTCTGTCCCTAATTACTTGTCCATTTTTTCTTTTTTAGTTATTCTTAATTACTTGTCAGAAATGACAAATATTTTTTACTTATTAAAACTTCAATTAATTACTTTGAAAAATGTAGAATTTCTTGAAAACCTTAAATTTTTAATTCACCCACTTCATAATTAATAGGGGAAAAATGGTAAACTCACTATGTCAATAATTATTTTCTTAATAGGTGTGTCAATTCAAAAATGAAAAGAAATAAGGTCCATAGTCAATAATAATTTAAGTTATATACTTTAAAATTATAAAACAACAAAAAAAAAAGTGATTTCACTCTAAATTACTAAGAAAAAGTCAAAAATACAACTCTAATTTATATTCATGGTCAATTACAACCTCAATTTTCTAATTACCTTGTACAAAGAAAAATCACCTTGTACAAAGAAAATTCAACGCCCATACACAACTTCAAAGTGTGTTTGGTATGAAGGAAAATATTTTTTAGAAAATGTTTTTCAATTTTCTTATGTATAGTTGGCTTAAATGTTTTAGAAAATATTTTTCAAATAAACTTATTTCCATCAAATTGAAAGAAAATCACTGACCTACAATAAGTAAGGAAAAACATTTTTCAAAACTGTTTTTCAACCTCACGCCTTAATTTTCCACCCTAACTCAACTCTCGGGTATCGATTCCTAATACTAATCAAGACTCGACTCTTAATTCTTGATTCGAGACCTGACTCCCGATCTCCATGCGAGACTCAACTCTCAAATTTTGAGTCAGTCCGGGGTTAGATTTCGATTTGGGTGTCAGGCTCTGGATTAGGATTCGAGATCGGATTTTGAATCAAGTATCGAGGTCGGATCCCAATTCAGGTGTTGGGGTGGAGTCTTGAGTCGGAAGTAGGAATCAAATTTGGGGTCGAGAGTTGAGGTTAAATCCCAGGTCAAGGGACATATTTGGGTCCCAGATCGATCGTCTACACCGAGCGTCGAGTATCAAGGTTGGATCCTAGTTCGAAAGTTGGGTATCGAATTGGGATTCGGGGTCGGGTCCCAATTCAGGTCTCGGGTCTTGCGTCGAGGTTGGGTCCTAGTTAAGAAGTCAGGTTATGTTGTCGTATCCCGATTTGGGTGTCAAGTCTAGGAGACGGGTCTTGAGTCCAGTATCAGGATTGGAACCTGAATCAATCATCGGGATCAGAAGTCGGTATTGGTATCAGAGTCAAGATCGGATTCAGTTTGGATGTTGGATCCCGATTCAGGAGTTGGGGTCATGTCTCAAATCGGATGTCGAGGTCAAATTTTGAATCAATCATCGAGATTATGTACAAGTTAGGGTGTCGAGATCAAGTCTTGGATCGAAGGTCAGAGTTAGATCCTGGATCAAGTCTCGAAGTTGATCGATCATTGGGGTTGTGTCCCAATTCAGGTGTCAGGGTCAGAGTCGAGTCCCAGTTCGAATGTCGAGATTTAGATTGGGAGTCGGGGTCAGATTTCAAGTTGAATCTCAAATATGTCATCGAAGTCCTGTCCTAGTTCGGGTGTCGGGTTGGGTCTCAAATATGTTATCAAGATTGTTTTTGTGTCAAAAGCTATTTTTTACTCTCTAGCAAAAAAATAAGAGATATTTTCTAGAAAATATTTTTCACTCACCAACCAAACATGAAAATATAAGCTAGAAACTAATTTGTTTTCTAATAAAACATTTTCTAGGAATATATTTTCCTTTCATACCAAACACGCAACTCAGTTTTTATTTTTTTTATTGCTTAGGAATTACTCCTTCATCTTAAAGTACTTGTTGTACTTTTTATTTACACGCTCTCAAGAAATATTAGTTGTTCACCTTATTAAAAATAATTATCACAGATTATTTGTCAATTTACAAAATTAAGAGAGAATTAATTTTTTTCTTCTTACTCTTACAATTAAAATTCTTTTTTGAAAATGTGAACAAGTTTGTCTTTACCACTAAGTAAATCCTTCTTATTTATGATCTCTTAAGGTATATGTAAATGCGAAAGTAGATATACTCCCTCCATCCCATTTTATATGTCACATTTTTACTTTACACTTGCATTAAGAAATGATGTAACTTTACCCTTCTACCCTTATTTATTTATTTTGGAACTCAAGTTTTCAATCAATGAATATGAATTAATTTAACCAACGAACATGATTCATTTACTTAGCTTTTCTAAGTTGGTCAAATGTATATTTTCTAGGCTAATAACTCACAAGGGTAAATAAAGAACAGTATGATAATTTATACATTGATTTTATGAAATGACATGTATTATGGACCAACTATTTATAGAAAGGGATGACATATAAAATGGGACGGAGGGAGTAATTAATATAAAACAAAGAAAGTACTATTAATGATAAGTGGAAAAAAATAATTAATTTTGTCTTGAAATTTTAAAACAATAAATTATTTATGATATTCCCACTGTTCTATATTAATTGATTATTACACTAAAAATAGTTATTACATATTAGTAAATGTCTACCTTATTAAATCAAGAAAGAATTAATTAATTTTTTTTATATTACCCTTGCAATTAATTATTTTTTAGAGTGTTCACATTTATTTGTAAAATTCCCAAGAAGGTTTTTAAAAGGTAAATTAGTAAAAGTATCTTTATATTTATGATTTCTTTAACACCATGTAAAATAAAAAGTGATCATCTAATATGAGATGAAGGGTATAATTATTTTTAAATCCACAATAGATAATTTGAGACTGAGAGACAGGGGCGGAGCGAACATACTGTCGGGGCGGGGTCATCTGAACCTCCTTTGGTGAAAAATATTATTATTTATACATGTTTAAAATTATTTTTTATGTATATATAGTATATGTTGAATCCCCTTTTATTAGTTCGTGTATTTACTTCTTTAGATTTTGAACCCTTTATTAAAATCCTAGCTCTGCCACCGAGGGAGTATATCTTCTATTCAAAGATGTAGCTAATTAATGACTAAAGCATTGGCAACTCACATGTTTATGTTTTACTCAAACCAATGCATTTCTTGGCGTTCTTCATGGATCTTACATAAATCATTAATCTTAATCTCGTGAGCTTTCTTCTAATTTTGAAAAATTATTTTATGTCACAATAATTAGTTACACCTACACATCTCCCAAGGATTCATCTAAGAAAGTAATTTGAAATTAATTATTTCACATTAGTACGCAACGTACGGTTGACATTTGAATCATTACCTTTATTGTTTTGTTCCTATTAGATCCAAACTAAGAATTACGAACACTTTTTCCGTTTTATATTAATTGTCCCTTTTTATTCTTTTCTTTACACGCCTTTTAAAAACCATAAATAAGTAGGATAGTTTTACTAAGTTACCTTTTAAGAATTAGTCGGTTTGAGGAAATCAACGGACTGCCTCGATTATTACCGAGGAACGTTAAACTGATATGAGTTTACAAACTTGTTTACACTTTAAAAAAGAATGAATTTTAAAGATAAAATGAAAAAAGAAATATAATTAATTTATTTTGATTTTGTAAATTGATGAATAGTTTGGGACAACTATTTTTAATAACGTGTACAATATAATATTATAGGAAGGGATTATATATTCTTTATAAATGTACACATAATTAATCTTCATGTTCATTACAACCTTAAACTCCTCACATTACTCCAAAAAAACATGTCCAACTTCAAATCAATTGTATCTTTACAATTTTTCTTTTTCTCTTCAATTTCACTCTTATTACTTATACCTTCTTGTTTAGCTTACAATGTGGTTAATTTTGGAGCTAAAGGAGATGGAAAGACAGACTCAACCGCTCCATTTCTTCGCGCTTGGATGTCTGCATGCAGCTCAACTAGTCCATCCAACGTGTACGTTCCTAAGGGAACGTACCTTATAAGGCCAGTGACATTCACTGGCCCTTGCCGGAGCAGAATTGAGTTCCGTATTGACGGAACTATTGTTGCTCCTGTGGATTATAATGTCATTGGAAGTTCAAATTTTTGGATTTTGTTTTATAAAGTTAGTAGACTTTCTATCTATGGTGGAACAATTGATGCCAAAGGACATAGTTTTTGGTCATGTAGAAGATCTGGACATTCTTGTCCTCCTGGAGCTAGGGTAAGTAATTATGTTTTTAATCAACTTAGTATGTAACTTAATATAACAAAAGTTTAATTTCTATAGTATATTAACTAATGTAAAGAATTTATAATATCAGTTCATTTAAAGTATGATAGAATATATATATATATATATTGTTTACTACTGAAAATAGAGATTTGTGCTATAAAACATGATTTTCTCACTTATTTTTGAACAAATCAGCTCATTGAAAAAACACATGATAGGAAACTAAAATACTTGGAACCTTCCAAATTTTTTCATTTGAAAACATTACTATTTTTTTTTCTTTTCTAACTAAGTCAATCAAAATATCAGTGAAAATAACCACTGAATATTTTTCAGGGGAAAACAATATTTTTTTAATAATGATACATAATTGTTTGTAATATTGAAAAACATTATTTTGTGTCTCACATAAACTGCCATTAGTTGTGTAAGGCGCCTTTAATTAAGTCTCACAAAATATAAAAACTCAAAAAGTATAAGAATTGGGTTCACATTTTTGTGAGACAAAAAATAATGTCTCGCATAATTAACTAATATCATTAGTTGTGTGAGACACGTAATAAAGCTTTCCAGAAAAGTTGTAGCATTAGACTCTTTCTAATATTCATCCTTAGTCTATATGTTTTGTATAATAAAAAATATCCGAATAAACAACGTTATTATAATATTGTGCAATATCTTCTTTCACTACTTGATTATAATATTTTTGTTTGAATGCAGTCAATTACATTATTATGGTGTGATAATGTTGTGGTAAGTGGATTAAAATCATTAAATAGTCAGATAATGAATATGGCAATTGATTATAGTAGCCATGTAAGAGTTGAGAAAATAAGAATAAGATCTCCAAGTGGAAGTCCAAATACTGATGGAATTCATATAGAGAATTCAAGAGATATTACTATCATAGATAGCATTATTCAGACCGGAGATGATTGTATATCTATTGGCACTGGTTCTATGAATATGTGGATTCAAAAGATTGGTTGTGGCCCTGGACATGGCATAAGGTAAATTATTTTCGAGGCGTATTTAGAATTTTAAGTTATTTTGACTGAATCGAAAAAAAATAGCAGTTCTTTTGTTCCAATTTATATATGTGATGTAGTTTAACTTGACACGGAGTTTAAGAATTAAAAAAAAACTTTTGAAATTTGTGGTCTAAAATAAATCATATATGTATGTGTGGGTATAAATAATTTCGAGAAAATGATCAAAATTGTCCTTGATGTATTGGGGTTACTTTATTTTGGTCTATAATATATTCTAGGTGATTGAAATAGTCCTTCATGTATAACAAAATGTGTTCAATTTAGCCTTTTACCCTAAACTTAACAATTTACCCCAAAAACTTAGCAAATTGAACACATTTTGTCCTACATGAAGGACTATTTCAATCACCCAAAATATATGAAGGACCAAAATAAAGCAACCCCTATACATGAAAGGCCATTTTGATAATTTTCTCAAATAATTTCATCAAGGGTAAAATGAATATATATTTTATATTTAAATTGTTACTAAATATAGAAATGTGTTTTTTTAAAATTGTTAACAGAAAAGTGAATCGTAAAATATTTTGATTGAATCGGTGAGAAAAGAAAATATAGTAATAAATATTTTGAATGAATCAGTGAGAAAAGAAAAATAGTAATGTTTTCATACGTGTAAATTAGGAAGTTTTCTACTATTTCAGTGAAAATCTGTTTCCTACTATGCATTTTTTTCAGTGAGATATTTTCGTAAAAAAATTATGTTCTGTAGCATAAATCTTCACTGATTGATGATAGGAAAACTCTTTGTTTCGAGTAGTGATTAGTCACACAATCTTTAGCTAACACATTATTTTTTTAAAAAATTAAATCGGATAAGCAACAAATTTAGACAAATATATATTCATTAATTCTAATTCTAAATAGAATATAGAAGTTTATTAGTTGATGAAAAAAATATATTTTATCTTTGTTTAAAATAATACATTTTCATCCATCTGTTTTATAATGCAAGTTTGACAATTTTTGAAAGTTGAAACATTTATCGAGATAGTCGTTAGGGCATTTTGCTGCCCACTTATATAATGCGTTCATTTTATATTCTTATTTTTGTCCTTTCTAATTCCTCGTTGGATACAACTCACAACTTTAAAAATTTAAATCTTATATTTATTGATTTAAGAAATTCAATACCTTCAATGTAGAATATAGTTACATATATAAAATATTCTTACAAAATTCTAAAATAACATCCAATATCCGTTTTTGAAATATCACAGTTTGCAACAAATTTTAAAGTGATAGAAAATAAATTACAATCACAAATAAAATATGAAGAAACATGATTTTATTGAGAAAAATATGTAGGTACAAATCTGTTCCCCATTGATTCTATTCTCATAATATTTATCCATGATTTGAGGGTCGTTAGGTGGTATATTTCTCGAACTAGGATGATTGATTTTGATCTCTCTATGAATATTTCATGAATTTGTGGAATTTTTGAGATGCCTTTTCAAGGGAAATATAGTACCCCTTTATATAGGCATGAACTAGAGTTTAGAGTTGAGTAGCCTCCAAGAATCATAATTGAAACTGAACACACTTTATAGAGTCCCAACTCAAACTAAACACGTCTTGTACAGTTTCACAAAATTTCAATGTCTGCCATCACATTTTATCTTTCTGATACCGTAAATATTATATTTTTATGTCCAAACGCTGACTACATATTTTGTGATATATATTGCAGCATAGGAAGTTTGGCCAATAGCCTAAATGAAGAAGGAGTCCAGAATATAACAGTGGCAAATTCAGTATTCACAAAGACACAAAATGGTGTGAGGGTAAAGTCATGGGCAAGGCCAAGTAATAGCTATGCTAAAAATCTCATCTTCAGAAATCTTGTTATGAGGAATGTTGGCTACCCTATTCTCATTGATCAAAACTATTGCCCTGATAACAATTGTCCTCACCAGGTATAATTTTTTACACTATCGATGTATATATACGTTAATAAACTCTTTTTAGAAGTGTTATTATATTTGAATTAGATGATTTATAGTTCTTAGGTACATCCTAAATTTGTACAAAAAGTATATATCTAGTATCTTCTAAGGTAATGAAAATGTGAAGGAAACTAAAGAGGAATTATATTATTATTATTATTGATAATCGTAATGTTCAGATCAATTTTCACACACCTCGATTAGATCTACATGATATCTATCACTTCTCACTTGCAATAGATATCGAATAACTTTATTCACTAAGATAATAATAATAATAATAATAATATCGATGTGTAAGTTGAAGTTTTGAAAGATAATTTATTTCATAATCAAACATCAGAAAATAACTTTCTCAACTTCTTTGTGTTTTTGTATGTTCGAAATGTATTGCTCTTTCACCTCTAATAAAGTGGAACTCATTTTGTTTAATCAATATTTTTCTTTTTGATCTTTTACTAAATTCTTATTCTAATCATATTAATGCAGAATTCAGGAGTAAAGGTGAGTCAAGTAACATACAAGAATATAAAAGGGACATCTTCAACACAAGAAGCAATAAAATTAGATTGCAGCCAAACAAATCCATGTAGTGGTATTACATTGCAAGATATAAAGCTCACTTTTGTGGATCCTCGTTTGAAAAGGCCAGCCTTAACCTATTGTAAAAATGCACAAGGTACACATCGTGGCACGGTCCTTCCTCGGAGTTGTTTCTAAAAACACCATATAATATGAACCAGATCGAAGGGAGTAATGACTAATTATGATGATATGATACATGATACTTGTTGTGTGTATATATTTTCGACTTTCCAACCAATTGAAAAGAAAATATAGGAAAAGAAGCTCATTTCTCATGAGGTCTTATTTTTTAGTCTTGTTGGTTAGTTTTGAAATAAAGAGATAATTGTAACTATCAATTTTCTAATGATTGGTCAGGCAAAATTATGTGGCTCTTTTGTCATAAAAAAATGGTTTAGTAACTTTCGTGATACTTATAAAGTAAGTTGTGAATTGATATCGATGAGCTCTAACGAGCAAAAAATTGGAAAGAAATCCAAAACCTAGACTCCAAATTTATATGATTTAAGAAGAGTTTCGATTCTCTATTTTCGTGTGTAATCATTGTATTTTCTCTGTATATTTAATTGTGTATTTGTGAATTTTCAGTTCATGAATCTCCTCCCCTAACAATGACTGAAGATAGGATTGAAAATTGGTTATATTTGTAATTTCAGACTTGGCCAAATGAATTAAGAATTTAACTGAAATTAGCTTTAATTGGCGACTATGACTAATTACAAAATAAGACTAATTAATATTAATTAATTAATGAGTTTCTTAATTTTAACAAAATAAAATATTTAACTTAATTATAAATTAAATGATTCAAAATCATAACCATAATTTAAACTAAACTAATTTAATGAAATATTTAATTAAAAATAAAATCTTTTGAGCTGATTTTTGAATATTCATTAAATGTATTAATTATATGCATAATTATATAAAACATACATATTATTTAATAAAATTATAAGAAGTGAAAACTATTTAAAAATAACTTGAAAAACATGGTGAATTTATAAAATCAATTATTTCAAATTGTTTGCAATTAAAGAAGCTCAATGATTAATCTATATTGTGGAGGGAGGATCAAAATTGGGTGTTGACAAATAATAGTCACTAAAAGATTTTTTTTAGGGGAGACTATTTTTGCTATTATTTTATAATTTTTATCATACTAATTTTATTGTATGTATATCAATTGATCAAATTATATAAAAGTATCAAGCCTCTTTTAGAATACTTTTTCTTTTGGTTATGATTTATCATCAATCAATATTAATTTATTTTGTTAACTTTCGCATAACACCTTATTATTTCTGTAATAATAAAAGAAGTGTTAAATACCATCTTAATGTTCCCCTACTGCAAAATTGTTGACTAAATCGAAACACAAGTACATTTCCTCGTAGAAAAAAGGGACGATCAGTTGATGATTTCTTCTCCATCTAATGTCCATAAGGGTAACACAAATATTTTCAAATTTTCAATAATACCACAAATTTGAGATTTTCACTATTCAATTTTGATGAACTCAAAGATTTATTTTTACATGTAGCTACAAAATTAAATTGAAATTTCAACTATTATATTCAAATATTGTTTCCTTATAAAGAGATTGATGGAAATTAATGGTTAGAAACAAACTATTATACTAGAATTAGAAAAACTCAAAACACCAAACTA
Source organism: Solanum piurae (assembly GCA_029582685.1). NCBI lineage: Eukaryota > Viridiplantae > Streptophyta > Magnoliopsida > Solanales > Solanaceae > Solanum > Solanum piurae. Next base: position 14,382 of record JAJOOO010027918.1, read on the forward strand.
TAAATCCAAATCAGACTAGAATATATACATTTTCACATTAAACAATATTGGAAAGATGTGAACTTGACTTATATTCCTCCTGAAATTGTAAATGGGAAGATATGTAGAGGGTGTTCATGATCTTGAAACCTTGGACTCCTAAGCTTAATTTCACAGTGGAATTCTTGACAGAGATTCCCCTCTGGGTGAAATTTTCAAAACTACTTATGAGTTGTTGGGGATGTGATTCTTTGAGTCGAATTGCAAGTGCAATTGGGACACCGCTTTTTGTAGATGAATGTACTACAAATCAATCCCGCATAACCTTTGCCAGAATGTTGATCAAAGTAAACGTGACTAAATCCTTGCCTACTGAAGTGGTAATCATGGATTTGTATGGTAGAGAATTTACACAAGCGGTTGAGTATGACTGGAAGCCCCAATTTTGTGCCAAATGTTTAAAGATTGGGCACATCTGCACTACCACGACAACGCCTGAAGCACCACATCCATTTGAACAACCAAGGAGCAGATGCAGACCTAGAAGGGTAGTTCAAGCGTTATTGTTGTGGGCAACGCCAAGGCACCAGAACCTACGAGGGGAACCATTGTTTCTCCGACAGTAGCAACAATGACTAGTGAACCAATACCAACCCATCAAATTATGCTAGATCCTGGAGCTGGGAGATTACAACAAAATCTGAAGGTAAATGAACAATAGGGGCTAACGAATGACAAAGGAAAGTTGGTAACAACCACGAGTGTGTTCAGTGAGAATGAATTCCCTGAGTTGCAATCTGTTTGTCGAAATGTGCAGCGTAGCATACCTAGCCTTTCCTCGAGTGACAGAGGAGGTAGAGGAGAAACTTCAACTTCTACATGTCATGGATGATATGGAATGTCCGTGGTTTCAACAAAAGATATAAGCAAAAGGAGCTTAGACACTATCTGCGAACTAAGCATATTAAACTTGCTAATCTTTTGGAAACCAAAGTAAAAGAGGGTAAAGCTAAGGGAATTTTAACTAATGTATTTCCAGGGTGGATGAGTATTAATAACTATTTTGTTGCTGCTAATGGGGGAGTATGAGTGATATGGGATCAAAGGCATTATGATGTGAAACCAATACATATTTGTGCACAGTTTATTCATTGTTTAGTGCAAAGTAGAAGTGATGGTGATGAATGGCATGTAACCTTTGTATATGGGTTTAATTTCACAGGACAAAGAAAGGAATTATGGATCAGCCTCAAGGCTCTTCCTCAAACGAGCCATGCTTAGCTGATATGTGGGGATTTTAACGCTATCTTGTACTAACAAGATCGACTATTTTGCCAACCGGTAACAAAAACTAAGCTAAAGGATTTTACTGAATATATACATGATCTAGGGCTAGCTGAATTGACATGGACTGAAAATTACTATACGTGGACTAATAAACAACAAAGTAGTGATATAATCTATAGCAGAATAGATAGAGCACTGGGAAATGATGAATGGATGCTCAACTGGGAATATGTGAGAACTGAATATGACCTTTAAAACTTTTCTGATCATTGTCCAATGATCTTGAAAGTTAAAAGGCAGACTCTGAACATTCAAAGTCCTTTCAGGTTCTTCAATTTCTGGGCTGATCATAAGGAATTTATTCCAATAGTTGAACGAGTGTGGACAAAGAAACTTGATAATTGGAGGATGAAGAATGTTTGGCTTAAACTAAAAGCCCTCAGGCCATTATTTAGACAATTGAATAATAAAGAGTATAGAGGCCTGACTCAGAAGATTGAAAAGGCTAGAATAGATTTGAGGAATATTCAGTTAGCACGACAGAACACTGATCAACTGATAGATTTGGAAAGGGAAACTTTAAAGCAACTTGAGAAATTGTCTTTGATGGAGGAAAGCATTTTAAAGCAGAAATCCAGAGATAAATGGATTAAGCTAGGTGACTCTAATACAAAATACTTTTCAGCAGTGGTTAAATAGAAACAACAACAAAATCAAATCGTTGAACTTACTGCTTTACATGGACCTAAACGAATAGATGCTAAGAACATCAAAGAAGAAATTATAAAATTTTATCAAGGATTGATGGGTACAGGTGCACCACTACTATTTGCAGTAAATAAAAACATTATGAAAAATGGGAGTGTTTTGACTCCTGCACAACAACTTAGTCTTTATGCACCTATCACTAAAGCTGAGATTTATCTTGGTTTGAAGGAAATTGGAGATGATAAAGCTCCGCGGGAAATGGTAATAATGGTAGAGGGCGTCCACAAGGTGGGCGAGGAGGTAATCAGTGAGGTTGTGGAGGTAGAGGAAATGGTAATGGAGGCAGAGGTAACGTGAAACCAGGCAGGGAAGTGGTTCATCAAGATAATAGGACTCAATGTTATGCCTTTCCGAACAAGAATGAGGTAGAGGTGTCAGACGCGGTGATCATAGGTACTATTCTTGTTTGTGACCGGATGGTTAATGTGTTATTTGATCTGGGTTCTACTTATTCTTATGTATCTGTGTGATTTGCCTCAGAGTTTGATATGATTTGTGATGTACTTGATGCCCCTATCCATGTTTCCACCCCAGTTGGAGAGTCAGTCATAGTCACCCATGTCTGTCGTGCTTGTCCTATTTTGTTTATGGGTTTTCAGACTTGGGATGATTTGGTGTTTTTGGATATGACTGACTTTGATATTATCTTAGCCATGACTTGGTTGTCCCCCTATTATGCTGTGTTAAATTATAATACTAAGATCATATCCTCCATTCGGGCAAGGAAACTGTTAGAACATGGTTGTTTAGCTTATTTGTCTCATATTCGGGATGTTGAGGTTGTGTCTCCATCTATTAAATCTATTCATGTGGTATCAGAATTTAGAGAAGTGTTTCCTACTGATTTGCCTGGTATACCTCCGGATAGAGATATAAATTTCTACATTGATTTGGAGCCTGGTACCCGCCCTAGTTCTATCCCTCCATATCGCATGGCTCAAACGGAATTCAGAGAGCTTAAGGCTCAAATCCAAGAGCTTCTTGATAAGAGATTCATTCGACCTAGTGCTTCCCCATGGGGTGCCCCAATTTTGTTTGATAAGAAAAAAGATGGTAGTATAAGAATGTGTATAGATTACCGGTAATTCAATAGGGTCACTATTCAAAACAAGTATCCTTTGCCTCGAATAGATGATCTTTTTGATCAATTGCAAGGTGCATCAGTTTTCTCTAAGATTGATCTAAGGTTTGGTTACCATCAATGTAATTAGGCCTGAGGAAGTGCCCAAGACGGCGTTTAGGACTCGCTATGGGCACTATGAATTCCTAGTTATGTCATTTGGTTTGACTAATGCACTTAGTTATGTCCTTTGGTTGACTTCTTGTCACGACCCAAGCCTAGGGCCTAGACGTGACCGGCGAATGGGGAACCCGAAGGAACCCCAAACAAGCCTCATAACGTATCATTACACATCCTTGGTCGCGGAAGCAATTAAAATGACCATAAGCAATAAGTATAATCAAAGGGGGA
>JAJOOO010027919.1:0-15917 GCA_029582685.1 Solanum piurae
CATCTCAACTCACGAAGGAATACCCATCCTAACCCTCATTCATTCATTAAGAAAGATCTTGGATTCAAAGATGAGAAAACCTTTCATCTAGGAACCCCATTCATTTAAAGGAGTACATTATGAGACTATCCTTACAATAGACCCAACTTTCATTCATTAGCCTTAACTCCCATTCTTTTCATTCATTCATATATTCTTTCATTCATATTTCACTAGGTGTGAGAGTAGTTAAACATAGTCTATCCCAACCTCACCTTCATTATAAGTCATTCAAAGAAGACAACAATCAAGCATAACACATAAAGTCTCTACACAAGATCACCTTTCAAGCTTTTAGACCAAACACAAACTTACATTATATCACATTACCTTCACATAATCAACATTATTCAAAACAACAACCATCCAACTTTGCCTACAAGGACATGATCACAACATACTTATAAAGTAAACACCTCCCCACTTTCAAAGGGATCAAACCTTACAATTCTAACATCTACATCATATATATACAATAATAGAATTAATAACCTATTCACAACTTCATCATCATCATAAACCTTAGGTCACAATTGCCTATTCAAGGCCAACATCCAATGTAACACAATTGACCATCAATTCCTCACAATTCAATATAGAACAATACATAAATCAATAGCCCATAACAATCTACACATTAATATCACATTATTAGCTCATAATCAATAGACCCACTTTCGACACAAAATTAGGGTTTCAAGATATGCAAGGGCTCATGGAGTTTTTTATCTTAAAACCATCAATTTTAACATAAATCATCATTTGAAATACTTTCACGCAAGAACCCAAGCTTAGAATTGAAATTGGGATTTTTAGTGTTTTTGAAAAACATTGAATTCACTTTGATTTGGCTCTTTGATTGAAAGGAGAATAAAAGATAAAATCCCCATACCTTTATGATTAATTTCCTTAGAATTTGAAGAAGAAATCAGTAGGAACCCATCCCCTAGCTTGAAGATTCATCAATGGCTTGCATAGAGTTCTAGAGAGAGAATTTATTTGAGAGAAAAGGTTCACTTTGAAGAATGAGTTCTTATTATAGGTCTTGGGGTTTTAACCCACTTAAAATACCCTAAAATAGGTAGAATAACCGATTATAATAATTCCCCAAAGTACCCAAACTACCCCTCACTTAGTTGGACCCTTTTAAACAAGTAAAACTTGAGTTCTATTTTCGCAGATTACGTCGGGAAACAAATTCGGGACGCAGAGGTGTTCCCGCAAGGTTTCATAAATTAAATTACGAGACAGTAGATTCCGCGATGTCTCCGCATCGCGGAGACACTTTTTGGCCATAGGTGGAGCAGGTCTATGACGCGAAGATACTCCCTCTATGCATAACTTTCAAGCTGCCTTGGCAGCTTGCTTGGCCAAGGTTGGAGTCCTCCTCGGGGACCCTTAGGGTGGTCCTGGGGAGTCGTATTCGAACGTTTTGACCCTAAAAACATTTATTAACACACTAGGGTCACCTCCACTAATTTTAGACTCCAAACAACACATAAAAATATGCAAGACTCACTAGAACACACTAGCACGCAAACGACTAGTTTTCGAACGTCTTGAATGTCTCTTTGACGTTTGACTTCAAACTCAACTAAACTGACCTATGAACTCATTTTCAAACATTTATACAAGTTTATCAACTACTAACACGCATGTGAAGCTGTAATTACCAGTGTGATATTTACAATCTTTTAAATGTGAAGTTCCTTATGTGTTCACCTCATAAGCAACTTAACTCAATTCATGTGAAAATAGACAATTTTAAAAATATTTACAAGCTTCCAAATAAATATTTCGAAATTGGCTTGCTCGTCATTTCCATGATACCTCAAACTAAAAAGCAACTTACTCATACATAGTCATAGATAATGAACGTGAACCAGAGGATGATCAAACCCTTCAGTGGAGACGGGCTGAGTTGTTCTCAAAAGTGCTGCACGATACAGAAAGAATCCCGATACTCCCAACTCATCCTCCACCTCAAGCACAACAGTCTGAGAAGGAACCACAAGTGCCTCCGACACATGCACCTCCTCCACATTCGTTTAACAGATTAAAGGCAACCGGATTAAGAATGATTCTAGAAGAGAAGCAGATTTCTATTGATAAGGTAGTTGACATGTATCCAGCTTTGTGGGATACATTTCTGTTCGACAAACTTGAGAGATTCACATAGTCCCAAGGCCTTTATATACCTTTTTGGGTCCTGCAGTTCTATGAGGAGTACGGGAAGCTAATCTCGGAAAGAAAGAAGAAGGCCAACTAATTTGCACTAGTTGATCATGTGGTGAAGCTAGGTAGAAAGGTGAAGTGCAACCGTTCAAACATAAATAAGGTGGTGGGGTGCACAATCCATATACCCTAGACTATCATAAGAGGTGGTTGGCACCTTTGATTTCTGACATTACACCTCCGTGGATTGAGCCAAGGGTCGATATTGAGAAGAAGGACCTTAATGTAGATGCAAGATATTGGTTCGGGTTTATTAGCAGCACATTCACGCTATCAAAGAATGAATCCATCCTCCAGCACCCGAAGGCAGCCCTGATAGGATCTATCATTGATCAGGATAGATTGAATCTAGGGATGATAATTGAGTATGAGATGGCCATGAGAACCAAGAAGAGCCATACATCACTACCTTTCCTACTGCTGATCACGTTGTTGTGTCGGCAACCTAGAGAATCCTTTGTGGCAAAGATGGATTTGGAAGTAGCTCCAACTTCCTCTACTTACATTCGGAGGATCAAGGACAAGTACACAAGGAATGAGGTTGAGTGGAGGAGAGCAGTGCCGATAGACACATCCCTAGTTGTTGATGTAGATACGTTGTAGACATACATTGTTCAATCCACTCATGCTGGTGAGTCTTCAGGTACACCGAGCTCATCTGCCCCTACCAATTTTTCTTTTCCTACTACTGCTTCCCGCATCCCATTTACACATGACATGCTATATAAGATGGGCCATCTAGTCTAGTCGGCTGATGTACGTGCTTCCTGAGTTGTGGCCACTATCCCAAGGTTGATTGAACAGGCCATTTATCTTACCCTTGCTCCCATCCGAGTTGACTTATGAGAGGAGCGAGAGTTAATTACTACTCATTGCCTAGCATTGGACGCCCTCATTGTGCAAGTGGAGGCATGTGAGCAGGGAGGGCGACATTCTGACGATGTGACAACCTTGACGGATGATGTTATAGGATTGAGGTGTGATGTGGATTAGCTCAAATCCACTGATTTATCTATGTTCTTCGGCACTGTGGACCTTCATTAGATTTTGAGCTCAGAGATTCAAACTATTTCTGAGATCCCTCCGGCCACTACGATCAGAGATGTTGTTTCAGCTAATGATGATGATGAGTCAGACACTCCTTAGATAGATGAGGAAGAGCTTGGGACCTAGGATACTATAGTTTATGATGAGTTGCTGGACTTGGAGGGTGTGATGGTGTTGGTGTTGATGGTGGCATCGATTTAGGATACCTCGATGATTGGATCTTGTGAGGCACATCCCAATCCTGGAGACAACTCTAGATGCACAACGCTCACCTCAAATTTAGCCATACATGGAGATCTTGACTCTTTTACTATTCTATTTCTGAGACTTTTCCATTACTTTTATATTAAGGACACTATTTAGTTTTGCTTGGGAGGCCTATTTCCTTTGTTTGTATTTACTTTATTTTGAATGATTGTCTTTTGTTTCACATGATTATTTTTCTACTTTTGGCTGTGTCCAAAATTGAATGTTTGTTTTTTATTCCATTTTTCCATTCTTAATGTATGATTGTTTATGTTGTTCTCTTAAATATTTGAGTATGGGTTGTGATTAATACCGATGACTTGAATAGTGCTTTTGATTGAACGATATGTTTGTGCAAGTCCAATGAGGCAAATTTGAGTTGCATAAGTGATGTGTGAACTCTTAGCATCTTATTGTGTCTAGTCGATGGTTGAAGTGAGTCATGTGATGATCGTTGCATGCGAGCTCAATTTGTAGAGTCAAAGATCGATGATTGTATTCGATGCCTTGTGTGGTGATATTTTATTGATATATGTACTTTGTGATACCTAGAACTTGCCACGTTGGTCCAACTGACTAATAGTGGCGAATGAAAGAAATGATCTTAGGAATAATTTTTGAGAGTGAACAAAGTTTCCATCATACCTCTTTATGACCACCTTGTCAGAGTGTGAACCTAACTTGACACTATTGAGCCTACTATTTTCTTTGGATGAAACATGAACCCATTTAACCTTTTTCCTCCCCACCTAAAACCTTCATGAAGTTGTGGTTCATTTGAATAGCCAACTTAGGACATGAGCTAGACCTTTGTGAAAATTCACCCTTTAGAAATTGTGTTGAAAATGATTTTGAAAAAACAAGATGGAACCTTTCCATATTAGAAAAAAAGAGATAGAAAAGCAAAAGAAAATAAGACTGAAAAAAATGCATGATGGAGATAAAACGAGTGTCTAATGAGCCATACAAGAATCTTTGTGCTTGAAAGAACATAGGGAGGATTGTGAAATATAAAAGAGTGGAAGAAAAGGAGAAGAAAAGAAATGCAATCCATTCTTCATGAAAGTAGAAGTCACTAAGGAAAACTGATCATACCTTTACCCTCTGTCCCTTTACAAGCCTTGAAAGACCTCGGTGATCTTGATTGAGATGAATGACAAGTGATTAGAAAATACGGGCAAACATATGGGTTGAATCATTCATGTGTTTATCTTTTAGAGTGTGAGAGTTGATTTTGATTCCTTAATTCTTAAATGTTGATTAGCTTTGCCTGGGCATGTTATCTTTCTTAATGTAAGGGCATTCAAAATTCTCTTGTTGGACTTGAAATGGCATTTGAAGCAAGCATTGTGAACTTGACTTCTATTTGATTATGACTAGTCACAATTTGAAGCTTTTAGTGCACAATTGAACATTTCTTGTGTAGATCAAACCTCGTGTGCGTTCATGTTGAGTCCCAAGTAGCACTATTTGTAGACGTCCATGTTGACCTGATTGATCTTGTGATTTACTTGAGGAGAAGGAAAACTTTAAGTAGGGGGTGTAGATGAGTCAGGGATTTTGACTTATTTAGAGCTTAGTATTTTATGCTCATAACAAATGTTATAATGTTAATTTGCAGCAATAAAGGCAAAATATCATGGCAAGGACATTACGAGGAAAAATAGGAGCAAAAAAGCTGCAATAGTTGAAAGAAATCAAAGCTGGTACTTGCCAAAGCCACTCGGTGACTCACCGGGTGGACCTTCAGCTTGCTCAAAGTTCGAGAGTGCCAGCTCTTAGACAAGACCAACTTGTCGAGAAAACTGGTGGTTCGGATCGGTGAGGCTGATTTCAATCGCCAAAAGTTACAAAATGATTTTTCTGAAAAAGGCACGCCAAAAAGCCTAGTAGAGGAGCACTGAGCGCATCATCTATCAGTTTGGCAAGCCCGGCTTATTTCACCGAGTTAACTCTATGCTGAAATTCTTGAAATATATAAATGTAATTTTGAAAAGAAGAAAAGTAGTTCCCACATTGTCCACTTCTGGGGTTTCTGATCCTCAACATTCTAAAACATTGTTTTTACATTTTTGAGTAGAGATTTAGGGTTTGTTAGATTTTAAGCTTCAATTTAAGCATTTGGAGATTTGTGGATTGTTGCCAAATCTGATAGACAACTTTGTTTGTAACGTTTCTTGTCCTTTATCATGTTTGGCTAAACCCCCCATTCTTGGGGGTGTATTTATGTATGTAGTTGAATACATTAATTAGCTAATGGGTGTTGTTATTTACTAATTTTATTGTTTATTTAAATTGGGTTCAATTAATAATTTGTGTTTTAATTGAGGAATTGTAGTTGCCAATGCAATTCTAGCTTAGTACTCTATACTTTCTTGAGAAAGAAGTGTTAGAGTTAAATTATTAGTTGATGATTCTACTGATTGTGTTGTTATGGATTTAGTTTGAGAAAGTGGGTCTGAATGCAATGTTACAAATATAGCTTGAAAAAGTAGATTGATTAAGGTTACGGGTTGTTAATCTGTGTTGTGCTTGTTGAGGTTCGAAAGAACTCAGTTGATTCACAATAGTTGATTTAGAAATGGCTATTGCACCCAAAGCCTAGCCAACCCACTAAGATTCAATGACTTTAAGTAAACAATAAACACGCATTACGCAAAATTGGAATTTAATTTATCACACTCCCAAGAAGCCTTCTCTATTTCTTTAACCACAGTTTTACTAGTCGTAATTTGGTTACGCAAATCCCCCCATTTGACATTAATTGTCAAAACCTTGTCATTTACTTTATTGTTGTGAAATGTCTACATCTACAAATTATTAGAACACCATTTTACTTCATAATCAAATTCTTTATTGTATCTCTTCCTGTGAGATCGACCTCAACTCTTAGTTGGACTTATAGTTGTTAGCGACCACCTACACATAGAATCAGATGAAGTTTCGTTAAGTATAACCAATGAATAGAGTATTTAGACAATATCTTGATATGCTTGTGATCGTGTTTATTGATGAAATCTTGATTTACTCATGGAATAAGGATGACCATACCGATCATTTGTGGATTGTATTGAAAGTCCTAAAGGACTAACTAATATTTGAAAAGTTTAACAAATGTGAATTTTTTATAAGATCCATGACCTTTCTTGGTCAAATTGTTTTTGTTAAGGGTATTGAGGTAGATCTTAAGAAAATGAATGCGGTGACGAATTGGCCTAGACCTCTATCCCCTTCAATATTCAAAGTTTTTTAGGTTTGGCCAGATATTATAGAAGGTTCGTGGAAGAGTTTTCTTTGATTGCCTCTCCATTGACTGCATTGACCCAAGAATTTAAAGATTGACTTACCTTTGATTTGGTGTTGACTTTACGAAAAGGATCTGATGGTTTTGTTGATTATTGTGATGCTTCAAGGATAAGATTAGGGTGTGTTCTCATGAAAGTTTGTAATATTGTTGCGTATGCTTCAAGGCAACTTAAGGTTCATGAAAAGAACTAGTATACCCATGATTTGGAGCTAGCGATGGTGGTTTTTGCCTTAAATATATGGAGACAGTATTTGTATTGTGTCCATGTTGATGTCTTGACCGACCACAAATATTTGCAATATGTGTTCAAGAGAAATGATCTAAGTCTTCCCCAACATAGATGGCCAGAATTCTTGAAGGACTGTGGCAGCAGTGTTCTTGACTACCCGGAAAAAACTTATATGGTGGTTGATGCCTTAAGTCAATTGTCCATGAATAGTGTTGCCCATGTTGATAAAGGTAAGAAAGAGTTGGTTTGTGATATTCATAGACTAGCTCGGCTACGTGTTTGCTTGGTTAATTCAATCGAGGGGGATGTCACTATTAATAATGGTTCAAAATCATTGTGTGTGTCTGATGTGAAAGACAATACACGTCTTTCTCCTATTTTTATTTAGTTGAAAGAAGTGGTGCTTAAAAGGCCTGTTGAGGATTTATCCAAAACGGGAGATCACGTGCTTTAATAAAAAGGTCAGTTGTGTGCTCCAAATATTGATGATTTGAGAGAGAAGATTTTATTAGAGGTCTATTGAGGCTTTCAACCAAGGGAGAGATCGGTTTCTAAGATATCAAAATATGGGAGTCTTGTCCTAATACATTATCATTTCATCTTGGAAGTGAAAAGATGTGAATATGGACTTTATTGTTGGTTTACTCCACACTCGGTGACAACATTAATGGATTTGGACTATAGTAGATCATATGACGAAGTTGGCTCATTTTATTCCAATCAAGGTTTCTTATTTTACAGAATATTACGCTAAGTTATATCGAAGGGAGATTGTTAGGTTTCATGAAGTGCGCTTATCCATTATCTTTGTTCATGGTACCCATTCTACTTCTTCTTTTTGAAAATCTTTCCAAAAGGGGCTTAGTACTCGTGTCAAGCTTAGTACGACCTTTGATTATCAAACCAATGGGCGAGCAGGGCGTACTACTCATAGATTTGAAGATATTCTGAGAGCTTGTGTGATTTATTTAAAGGGTAATTGGAATGATCATTTGCCTTTGATTGAGTTTGCATATAATAATAACTATCATTCAAGTATAGGTATGGCTTCATTCGAGGCTCTTTATGGTATGAGGTGTGAATCTCATATTGGTTGATTTAAAGTTGGTAAGGTATCCTTGATAGATCCTGAATTGGTACATGAGGCTACCGGGAAAGTTTTACTTAATAGAGATAGGCTTAAAACAGCCTACAGTCGGCAAATTTTTAATATCAATGTGAGAAGAAGAGATCTTGAGTTTGATGTTGATGATTGGGTTTACATGAAAATTTCACTTATGAAGGGTGTTGTGAAGTTTAGAAAGAAGGGCAAGCTTAGTCCCCAATATCTAGTCCGATATCAAATTCTGAGGCGTATTGGTAAAGTTCCCTATATGCTTGATTTGTCTAATGAGTTAGCATTGGTACATCCGCTATTCCATGTATCCTTCCTGAAGAAGTGTATTGGAGATCCAATATCTATTGTTCCTTTGAACAGGTTTGGAGTAAAAAATAATCTTTGTTATGAGGAATTTTTGGTTGAGATTTTAGACTGACTAGTTTGAAAGTTGAGAAACAAAGAAGTTGCTTCCGTGAAGTTTGTTTGGAGGAATAACTTATTTGTGGGTGATACTCAGGAGGACAAGGAAGATTTTATCTGATTGAATTCATGTTGGGTTGTTAGTTCTCTCCTACTCTATTAATGCTAGCTTGAGTCCCATTTGAGAATGAATGTTTCCAAGGAAGAGATATTGTAACACTTCAGAAGTTTGAAAGTCGAAGGGAAAAGGATAATGTAGGAAACTGTATGAGGCTGGTTTCATAAGTCCAACCTAAGGACCGTAGGAAGTCCTACGGTCCATAGAAAGGGAATCGTAGAACTAGGATAGAGTTTTTGAAATGTCAAGTTTCAGTACCCTATTTGACGGTTGACTAGGATGGCCCGTCAATCCTTGTACGAATCGTAGTTTGGTCTCGTAGGTAAGTCCTAGACTTAGTGAAATTTTGAGGGTTAAGTTTCTTTCTATGGTATTTGTGTATGGAACGAAGGAAGACCTATGAGCCGTAGATAGGTCCCGTCAAAGTTAGTCTAAATTCAAAATTTTGTGTACTTTTCTATAGTTGACCAGTACGGTCGTAGAAAGTTCTACGACACATAGGTCCAAACTATAGAAAGGGGTCGGCAATTATTTTTTAAGAGGATTTTAAATGTTTTCTCTAAGTGAATAATGCCTAAACTAGGTCTCTTTGGTCCTAATCCTAAGTCCTATGTCAGTCTTTTTTGCCCTAATACTACCTATTCTAATCATTCACCTAAATCCCTAAATTCCCTAAAAGTTCATCCCTTCAAAATTCCCTTAAATTAAAGGAAGAACAGATTATGGTTTCAAGCACCAAGGTCTCAAATTCACAATAGCAATTGGGATCTGAACTCTAAAGTATGTTAGTATTCACCAATGGAGTCCTTTCCTCCACAAGGTTCCTAAAATTTCCAATTTTACAAGATTAGATTATTTATTCAAATTTAGAATTTTATTCAATCTTTATGGGTTCTTTTCAATATTTTTTAAATCAATGGTTTTCTATCTTCTATGCATGAATTGAAGTAATTATATGTTTTTAAGTTAAATTCACATTAGCCGATGGTTGATCCATCATTTTTATAGTATGATCGTATGAGGAAACCTATGAACTATGGAAGATGATTTTATGAAGATATGCATGTTCTTTTATGAAATTGACATAAATGATTCAAGGATGCTTTGAAAGTAAAACATTAATTTTGTTATCATGACTGTGAAAAGGTTTTCTTGCGAAATGATTTATGAGGTTGAAAGATTTTCTCACCTAACCTTAATCAAGATTAAGGACCTATTGTAAATGAGTGTTAGCTTGGATTGGTTCCTTAATTGTGCGTTTACATGGATGATGAAATGAATGAGATTAATGACTATATTGTGAGATTTTTTCTACTAACCAAGAGGATATTAAGATGGCGGCTCTCCCATTAGTAAAGGTTGGGTTTCTAGTAGCAATCTACATATCCCAAAACTATGTGTGACCATATCATGATTGTCTTAGATAGACATTAGAAAGTTGATCCACTTTAGCTGAGACACATGGTTCTTACCTTAGGAAGTAAGGAAATTTCTTTTTGGTATGGTATAGACATCGGATTCCATTTTATAGCTCACATGGCCTATGTCGCTTATATGGTAAACATCCCACAATAAAGAACTAAGGTTACTTATAAAGTATCTCATGAATGATTTAAAGATGTTAAATGTAACACCTCAGAATCAAGTAGGCTAATAATGAGTAGGCTAAGCTTTAGATGGAAATAAGTTCCCTCTCGGGCAACTTACCCCGTTTCAAATGCGTTCCTCTCGGACACCCATTTACCGCATGAAGGCCAGCCTATGCCTTACCCCACTCATTCTCTTGAGCTGAGTGTTAGGATATGGGACTAGGGCTCACCCTCTCGGGCTGAACCTCATGTCGACCCACTCCTTAGGCCATCAGTATAGCGGTCTTGGTTTCGCGACCTCCTTCTCGGGTAAGCCAAAAACACATGGGTGGCTTTGTATTTGCAACTACAAATCCATTAAATTAAACCACAACCACTAGGTGAAATCACCATTAAAATACATCTAACCTATCAGCAAGCAAGACCCAACAATAATATCAACATATATTTGCTAAATGACACCCCAAGAATGGGTGTTTTAGCCACATATCAAGAGATAGAAATTTATACATTCAATGATGTTGAAATAAAATGGGTATAGATAATTAAGTCTTGATTTGAGCAAAAAAAGAAGAATTCAAGAGACCTGCCTCCAAATTGAAAGAGATGAAACCCTATTCTTCTTCAAGTATTCAAACTCTTACAAACTTGAGAGTAAAAATAAAAAGTACTAAAATTATATTAATTGTTGAAAAGCTGATACTAAGAATGTGATACTAAAATATGATACTAAGCTATAATTCTCAACGTGTATTTATAGTTTTAAAAAATTTGCTCTACGACGGATCACTTGGTGACATTATTCGGAATCGCTGATCAACTCGGCAATTCGCCCTTTGGTGTAGTTCATCGCCGTCATACACCATCCTTCGGCATCATCGTGCTCTGGGTCATTGGGTGACATAGTACTTCTTCGCGGACCTTCTCAGCGACGCACCGACTGCTCCTTTTTTCTGTCGACTTGATCCTTTCCTTCAGGGCTCAGCACACTGGAACAAAAGGCGAAGTGAGACTCTTCGGCGACTCGCCAAGTAGACTCAGCCATCCTCAGGTCTTCATTTTGTTGTTCTTTTCAGCCTTTTCATTCCCTTTTGCGAAGTAGTGTCCATGCTTTCCTTCAAACTTCAAATACCTAAAACTTAAGAGTTTTCATCAGATATTGAGATAAAATAAGTATTTGGGGACACAATTTCTATTAAAATATATCCCTAAATGAGTCCAATTTGTGGACTCATCAACATCCCCAACTTAAACTTTTGCTTGTCCTCAAGCAAACTAAAGTTCAGCTGTTCAAAAAGGGTGTCTCAAACAGTTCTACACAAGACTCAACCATGAATGTACACAATAAGACTTTAAACCACTTATGCGAAGATTCAATTGTGTACTCAAAGATTCAAGTTGTGACACACCATTACCAATGATTCTCATGCCCACAATACGATCTACTAATGCAAGTTCAAGCTCAACGAAAATATTTAAATGCCCTCACACAAAGAATGATTCCATATTCACACACAAAGGCCAATCAATTTAAAACCAGGAATCAGATGCAACGCTCACACTCAAAAAGAGGAACACAATGCATGTTTTCACCCATAGGTTTGCCCTTATTTTCCAATCGACTTACTCAAGATAAAAAAGTTCTTTTCTAGGCTTGTAATGGGGCTGAATGCAAAGGTATGGTCATTTAGGCTCAGTGACTTCTTCATCCTCATGAGATGTGGTGTTCTCAAAATGTCCTTTTCCTTTCCCTTATCACTTTTTCTTCTAGTGCCTCTAAGTCATCCTTTTATTCACTCTCCATGTATTGCTTGGAAACCCAATTCCTTTTGCACTTTTATTCCAATATATATATATATTCATTTTTATGAAGGGTTTCCATTTTGTTTTGCAATACCATGAGTTAGAGAGACTTTTTCTTGCACTTCTTGACTTCTCCTTTTCCTTTTCACCACACCCCCAACTTAGGCTTTTGGCCTAAGTTGGATATTCACTAAACCACAAACCAAGAGGATTATAGGTAGTGGGTCAAGTAAGGTCTACGGTTCATCAAGTTTCTTCCAAAGAAACGTAAGGCTCAAGGGGTATTCAAAAGAGTTTTACACCCTCGCGGGTAGTCCACAAAAGAGGTATATGTCAAATTTGGCTCACACTCTTTAACGTTGCCTAAGATCATCTCAAGAGAACACCTTTCTAAATCAATCAGTCTAACGGGGAAAATTCTAGGTTTATTCATGTACGGTTCAAAGTAAGCTAATTACACGAGGCATCCACACTTAAGTCAAACAACACTACATACTTTTGCTTGTGTGCAATGGTCATTACAAGAGAATCAATTCGATAAATGGTTAATCACAACAAGATTCAAAGATTTCACATATTATCTATGCAACTTCATTTGGTCTCGTCGTAGCCGCACATTCATGTTCGTTCGATTGAGAGCACTATTCAATTCATCAGTATTGATCGGAACTGAGACTTAAATTTTGCAAAAGAACAACCACTTTCAACAAACGAGAGGTGGCAAAATTTTTTGGAAGGGTCAAATTATTTTATAATTTAAAATAAAAGGAGCCACAGGCTCAAACATCGAC
Organism: Solanum piurae; assembly: GCA_029582685.1. Lineage (NCBI taxonomy): Eukaryota > Viridiplantae > Streptophyta > Magnoliopsida > Solanales > Solanaceae > Solanum > Solanum piurae. Next base: position 12,924 of record JAJOOO010027919.1, read on the forward strand.
AGATAGCAGTATTAACACAATAATATCTCACAACCCAAATACTCAAACAAAACACGATTATCAATAGCACACAAAAGTGGGACTCACCCCACCACAAATAAAGACATTTGTCCTCAAATCTAAATGAAATAAAGTATTCAAAAGTGAAAGTAAGTAAGACATAAAGGGTGGTAGAGAAATGTCCTGTCTACGTAGTCTGTCTATCTGTCGGGACCTTAGTGCCCGGTGTCATGCTCGAGGTGTGGGCATCAAGAATCGGAGCTATGTATGAAGCATCAACATTGCTAAGTCCACTAGGAGTAACCACCTACGAATTTTCCCAATAGGCATGCACAGCGGTATAGAACTCCCAGGCCCATAAAGGTACTTTATGGGTTCGTGGAATCTTTGAAATATGCTTTCGACCCGAAGACACATAGACTTCCCTGGCTCCCTTACACTTTCCCTTATCTTCCTTCCCACCAGAAGTGGGCGGTGTAGTAGCCTTACCTTTAAATGTAGTGGCCTCCTCTTTTACCGCCTTCCCCTTAGCCTTCTCTTGTGCTGGTATGATTATCTCAGTAACTTTTGGTTTTTCCATATCTGCAAACCCTTAAGAAAACGTTAGAAAAAATTCAACCAGGTTTACAATAAAATGGTTGCATAAAGACTTGCTACTCAAGTAGGCAAATGGGGGCTTCTTTCTGTGAAGCGCTGGTATCTTTCGGCGAGCAAGACCTAGCCCACCGAAGACTACATTGCGCAATGGGTGAAGAGGTGCAGACAAAGGGTGATCAAAAGTATTCTAGGCGAGTCGCCGAGTACTTTTTTCGACTACAAATTCTTGCCGAAACTGGCAGAATTCACCTATCAGATAAAGCACAAAATTTAAGGGCAAGGTGGGGACATTAGGCGAAATGCCGAGTGGTTCGGCGAGCTCGACCTAGCTCGCCACACAAACCAACATCCCTATTCTCAATCCATACTCTTGAATTCAATCCCACAAAATGTACTTCTGCTTAAAGCATAATCATACAAGATTTCAACAATTTGAACAAGTTGAGCAATATTTTCGAATTAACACAAGTATAAATGAGTTCATTCAGAGAGACCCATCACATTTTAACAAGATAAGGATCATGTAGATGAGTATATATCCTATAGAATAATTTTCGGGTTTGGGACTACCAACCTTTGATACTGACTATGATAAAATTGATGTGCTAGGCAGCAATGTACTCCCAAATCCGCGGACAAACCATCAACCATGATACTTATGGAATGCAAAAATATAGAAAATATTAATTAGGTGTGAGTTTGTCAAGTTTGAAAGTGAGCAAAAGTGAGGAGTTTAAACTTGAAAACCTTCTGCCGTTTAGAGTTGTCCAGTACGCACCCATTCTGCGACAATAATCGCACCCACCGACCCACTCCACTATTCGCCGAGTGGTCACTTACCCCACCGATTTCCATAGGATCTTCAGTTTCTTGGGGGTCAAGATGGCGTTCTTAATCGTGGACGTCGGCCGGGTTGGGGATTCGTCAAACTGCTCTTTGAGCTCACCGAGATTTACAAGCTCCGAGTTAAAATTGTGTTGAGCCAAACGGCGGATCAAGTCGGGCACGCCGACCTCTTCGGCGATTTGCCGACTGGATCATTTGCTCTCCAATCTACATTTTCCAAATAGTTTCCTCATTTAAACCTGCACAACCAACACACCATTATTAACCAAAACAAAAGCAAAGGAATTATATTGGTTTTGGGTTGCGTCCCAAACAGCGTCGTAGTTAACGTCGTGGCACGTCGCAAGTCAATGCTCAAGCCTCATTTTTTGGGGTTGAACCTAGTGGAACTAGGTAATCACAATTGTTCATTTGGATGGAGTTGAGGCAACACATGACCTAAAAGAGTTTCAATTAGCTTGATAGAGCTAGAGTGAGAACCGCTCATCTGAGTTAGCACTTCTACATTTTCTGTAATCTCCTCTAATACTCTATCTTGCTCATTTAGCTTTTGGACAATGATTAATAACGTATCCTCGATACGTCTATTTTTATTGTCCATAGACCTTCCTTGATTGGTAGGTGATATGCATTTTCTCTCCTTTTTGGACATCACCACCAGTTCCTCGACCCTTTGGGTCAAGTTATTCAGCTAACCCAGCCAAATGTTCAATTGCTGGTCCTTCTACGTATCCTTGTTGGTTTAGGCCACAAGGTTAAGGAGTTTAGTTGCGGTCACATAGAAATATATCTCAAGGCCACCCTGGATAAGTCGATCGAGTAATCCTTTGTTTTTGGGATTAAGACTCCTATAAAAGAACTCCAGTAGAACTAGATTGGGAATTTCATGAGTTGTTATTGTATCAACAGTGCTTTAAACCTCATCCACAACTCATGCACAATCTCATCTTCCATCTGTTTGAAGGTCAGGATGCTATCCTTGAACCTCATCACTTTCACCGAGAGGTGCTCTATTGGTCCATTGTTGTAACACCTCTCAAAATCAAGTAGGATAAAGTAGAGCCTCACATGGGTTTTATGCATTAATAACTTGTTAAAATAATGAAGAATAGCCTTGTCAGTCAGTTTTAAAGAGTTTGGAAGTCAAATATCAAGGGACGACCAAGACATTCGGAAACTAGTCTTTTACGTGTTGGTTTGTTCTAGTATGTTGTTCATGTTTTTATGTGTTGTTTGGAGTCTAAAATCAGTGCAGGTGACCCTAGTTTCCTAATAAATGTCTTTAGGGTCAAAAGGTTTGATTACGACGCCCGGGACCACCCTAAGGGTCCCCGGGAGGACCCCAACCCTTGGCCAAGCAAGCTGCCAAGGCAGCTTGCAAGTTGTGCTTGGAGGGAGTGGCTCCGCGTCGCGGAGCTGCTCCACCAAGGGCCAAAGAGTGTCTCCGCGACGTGGAGACACAGCGGACTCTACTGTCTCGGAATTTAATGTCTAGAAACTTGCGGGAACACCTCCGCGTCGCGAACTTGTTTCCCGACGAAATCTGCGAAA
>JAJOOO010027920.1:0-23953 GCA_029582685.1 Solanum piurae
ATATATATATATATATATATTTACCTTTGTATTTGTGGATAAAGAATAATAAATAATTAATTTAATATTTAACGAAACGATGTAAAAATAATGAGAAGAAAGTAGGGAAGAGAAGTTTTATTAATTCTCTTGAAGAGATATTTAGGGATTCACAAATCTGATTTACATGAAGGAAATCCCCTTTATTTATAAAGGAAATCTGACTTGGTCCCCAAGTAGAATTCCTAAGTTTTCTCTAACGGACTTCACATAATAGACATTCACAATAATACAAATATGTTTATAGCAATCCCCCTTGGATGTCTATTTGAAAGATTATAAATATGCCTTGTTAAAACCTTACTAGATAAAACTCAGTGAGAAAAAAATCTAGTGAAGGAAAAAGAGTACACATATCTAATAATACGCATTATAGATGCCTCATTAAAAACCTTACAAGAAAACCTCAATGGGGAAAACGTTGTGAGGAAAAAAGAGTACATCGCGTATTAACTCCTCCTAATGTGAACATCAGACCAAAAACTTGAATCTTCTCATTCTAAACTTGTGCACCATCTTCTCAAAAAATGTAGTTGGTAGAGACTTGGCAAATAGGTCAACCATAGTATTAGTTGAACAAATTTGTTACATGCTGATATCACCAATCTTGGGAGCTCATGTGTGTAGAAAAGCTTTGGCAGAATGTTCTTCCTTCTATCTCCTTTTGTGAATCATCCTTCAGGATAAAAAAATTCCGCAAGTTCCTCACTTCACCTTCTTTAAGAAAATAATCTATTGCATTTTGAAAACTCTTCAAGAGTTCCACTTCAAGTTATCAGCTTGTATAACAATACAAAAAATTCTTGATTGATTTAATCCATGTGAGGATTATAAACAAGTTTTCCAAAAACTTACATATGATTCATACATTTTGAATCCATCGAATATTTTTCGTATCAATTTTGTCAATGACAACATTCAGTATTAAATGTATGAAATCTTCTAGTGTCTAGATTACAAGTCAAATAAGTTTTATGCTTAACAAGATGCATCATTCCACTTTTCAATTGATAATTGTTTCTATGTTAGCATGCTTTATTAGACGTAGAATTCATATCATCATAATCTTTTACAATATTGAGCATTATTTTATCAAAGATATCATTAACAATATATCATTTGTATCGGTTCAAAATATGACATAACTTATTGAGATCTCATCACTTCATTATTTTCAGGTACGTACCTCTCTTATGAGGTTTCAAGAAATGCTATGTCGTAGGCTTTATAAGACCACATTGCCTCCTTATTATGATCATTTTAATTCTTTGATCTTTCCCCTTTTTCAAGGATTTTTTTAATTTAGAAGTGATTAGTCTATCATGCTTCATACATGTCGTAGACTCTATCCCTTAGGGACATTCAGTAGGAACATTTACAACTCGTGCATGTATTGCTTCTTATCTCCCCATTAAGTTAGACAAACTAACATATATCTCAATATATTTTGGAGAGTCTATCTTTGTGCATCATGGTATATTTATTAATCATATACAACACATAAAAAATATAAAATAAAAATATTTTGTCCTTGACCATAAACCAATTGAGAGAAAAATTGATCATAACTTATTAATCTGATGCATACAATTACTTTTGTATTGTCACGCCCCGAGTCTACACCCTGGACGTGACTCGCACTCGAGAACCATTGCTGGCCCCAAGTGAACCCTTGGCCTGGCTTACTACTCAGCGGAAGACTTTACTCAACAAAGATAAGCTGGTGAAATAAACTTAGAATGTTATAAAGAAAACATTCAACTGGCCAATGAGGCAACTCAAGTCTTATAATAAAATAACTGAAATGAACAAGACTGATACGTCCAAACTTACACTTCAATTAAGAAGTATAAACGGTCAAAGTCAATTTATAGAACTCAACGTGAGTTGAGGTCGATCTCAAAGAGAATTTCTTTATAGAAATGATTCCATTATCGCGTTTATCCAAATGTTGTTATTATTTCCTAGAGAAAGTAATTGCAGAAGGTAAAATGAGTTTAGTTGTAAAGTTCAAGTAACCAATATTGTTAAACAAAATCTAGATTAACAATTAACAAAGTATTGATTTCAAGGTTGTATTGATGAATGAATGAAACCAGGGTTGTGTTTTCCATGACGTTACATCTAGTGTTTGTTCGTAAATGAGTTTCAGGCAATTCATTCTTTGCAAATTAAAGGCGAGTTAGATATATCTAACACTTCTCAGTCTAGTTAGATAACTTCCACCAAGTCTTCTCGGTCCTAGAGAGTTAATTGATTTTACTTTCGCATATAATGATGTTAAAGTTATGTTTTCTCGAACTTTGACTCCATTTCATCAGATTAACTTAGCTTTTTCCCAACTATCACTTTTCTCTCGAACAATTGATAGATACTAGCTACATCTAAGCACTCATTAGAATACATGATATGAATCACATTTTGCTCGTTTTACGAATTCACACTTAGATTACAGTCATAGTTCCCACAACCCTAGTTGTGGCGTTTAGCCACTCATATTTTCAATCAAATAAACAAAGATAAGTAATAACTACATTAAGAGAAATCACTTACAACGATTTGCAGATTCAAAGACCAATCGCTATTCAAAAACCAATGCAACTTTAATTCTCAATTTCAATGTTAATCGATCAAAAACCAAAGTCAAGAATATTTAGAAACTAGTCACTCATTCCAGATATGACGAGATAATCCAAAAATTAAAAACTAATTAATTCAGATAGTCAGTCTAAAAAAAGTCCTACTCAAAGTAGGACTAAAATATCAGGACTTACAACGGGCAACACGACGACCCGTCAAGGGCTTCACGGTCCATGAAACCCTCCTTGGTCATCACTTGGTATTTTCAAAACTCCTCTGATCAATGCCTGTACACTGGAAATTCACCACGGGAAACACCACGGACCGTTTTAGAGACCACGGTATGTCTGGGTGTTTGTGGTCTTCACTTGGTAACCTCATAGTTCAACTCCTCAAGGACTTCCCACTGGAAATCTATCACGATCATCACCACGGGTCGTAAAGAGGACCACGTCCTATCCAGGGCTTCGTGGTCTTTACTTGGAGTTTGGTTATCAACATCATAATTTCCAGGTTCACTACTTCAGTATCAGGGGCATTATGACAGCCCGTCAAGAAGACCACGGCTCGTACTGGCCTCCGTGGTGTTTTCTTCAGACCACTCATCTTTCTGCTTCTTTTTCCATTTTTCCACACAAGTGAGAACCTGTCTAAACATCCATCAAACACATCAAATCTTACAAAAATACACTCGATTCTAGTATTAATCCTTAGTTTTGAGCATCAAATGTGCCAAGATTTCACGGCACATAAAAAACTAATGAACTAATGATGTCTAAATAAATATGAAGCCTCTAATATTATGAGGGATGTCAGGACACGACCCCCGATCATCCTAACAAAGTTGAAATGACAAATCATAATAAAAATGGATCCTCCAGAATCATGGAGGCTCACCAACAACTTTGAAGCTCAATTGGATCAACGAAGCGCTGGATGTTGATCCTAGTTACCTGTATATGCATCAAAAAATGATGCAGGACAAATGGCGTCAGTACATTGAATGTACGAGCATGTGAGGGGAATTCTAAAACAAGACATAAGCTAGAAATGGAACTAAAGAAACTAACCTCGTCTCAACTCAACTCAACTCATTTTAATATAAAGCAGTAATAAGGATGCGGTATAAAGAAAATCTTTGAAACATGTAGATCATAACTCAATGTATCGAAAAAAAAATAGTAACTTAGTTTAGTATATGAAAACACAAGAAACTCTATGGGAGATTCTTTAACTGACAACCATCACTATGAGCTATGTGATGATACAACCTCTTGCCTCATGCTGCTAGGGACGTCCTATACTTTGTCGGGGTATAGAACCTACTACTAAGTGGATCCACTAGTCTATTCTGAAAGCAATAAGGAATCATCTAAAAAGTATGACCCTTTCTATCCATGTTGGCTACATGGTTTATGGGGACTTTGAGTTATCTGAACTCGTCCCCATATCGGTGCTCAATACAACTCCCAAAATATAACTAGCTCATATGTTTAAAAACATTAATTCTCTGTGGTTTGAGATTATTACTCAAAATCTTTCTCTAAAAAGAGATGATGATCAAATCTAGCTCAAAAGCTCTCTTGGAAAACAGTGTTTCCTTTCATGTTTAAATGTGAAAACATCTACTCTTGGGAATACTTAGTTCCCATATATCATTTTAAAGAAAATAAACTTCACTCTTACTCTTACTCAACTCAATGCTCAAGTCTTAAAACAAGTTTAAAACAATTGCAAAAGACTTTTTGAAAAGACTCGAAGAACTCTCAAAACTTGACTCTTAGCTCTACCCTAAATTTAAAATTATGGATTCAAGGTTATTATTCATGTTAATGGGTGATTTCTAGATGTTTAGAAGTAATTTAGAGTAGTTAGAATCTGTAGGAAGTGTTAGTACACTTTAGAAGGACTCAGACGGGATAAACAACATAAAATGACTGGGGGCAGGCGACCGTGGCGCAGGGCGCCAGCCCCTAAGTTCATAGACTCCTTTTTGGTGCACATTTGGCGCGCCACGCCAGCCCTGCTGGTGCATCAGTGGCTCGCCGCGCCACCCCTCCCCCAGTCAATTCCGGAAAAAAATTCAACTCGTTTTCTGATCTTAATTTGACTAAAATCGATTCTTTTTCTCAATTTTTCTTTAGATTTAGTTACCCAATACACGTACCCAATAATCAACACAAAAACAATTATTAAAATCGATACGATTATCTCAATAAACTCATCAATCAAATCCTAATTCAAGAACGAAAGCAAATTCAAGAACATCAAACCTTCAACTTTTTAGGAAAAAAATACGCTGAAATTAACATGATTGGCGCGTGGGTGAACGAACTCAACGCTATGTGAACTCACATACCTGTTAGGGATCAAACCCTTGGTGAAATCCGCAATGAAATCTCAAGAACTTGATGAAATCTTGACCTTTCTCCTCTTTTCTCCTCTAGAACCTTTTTTACAAAACTCTAGCGTGAATTATGAGTGCGTAAACTGAACCAAATTAATTTATACCCCTAATTAATTACTAAAAATGAATTAAATTTATTGGGTAAGGAAAATACCAAAATACCCCTCTTAAATCCAATAACTTTCCTTAATTAAACAACCCGACTTCAAACAATCATACCTCCCTCATACGAGCTCAAAAATTAGTAAATCGGTGGCGTTGGAAAAAGGATTTCAAGACCTTTTATTTGATACCTCATAGCCCACCTAACTCATTATTTACTGAAAGTTATTGCCATTTGAAGTTGACCCAAAACTCATATCTTAAGCTTAACTTGGAAAATTTCAGATTTTGCTATTTCCAATTTAGTTCTTTCTATTTTTAGTTCTTTCAAATATTGAGGTGTTACAATATCTCCCCTTTGGGAACATTCGTCCTCGAATGAGAATACTCTAAGTAGCCTAAGGGTAGTAACATCTAACACCCAGCTTAAACACCCAACATGCAAATCTATCACATTCAGTATATCAATTAAAGAGTACTAAGAAAAGAATTAGTACCTTGATCTGGGATTTCTCCGGACTCAAAGAGATGTAGGTATATCTTCTTCATATCTTCCTCAGCCTCCCAAGTAAATTCTTCAACAAACTAATTCCTCCATAGGACCTTGGCTGAAGCTACCTCCTTGGTTCTCAACTTGCGAACCTGACGATCTATAATCTAAATAGGAATCTCCTCATAAGACAAGTTATCCGTAATACCAATATCTTCAGTAGGTATAATGAATGAAGGATCTCCCATACACTTTTTTAATATAGAAATGTGAAACACTGGATGAACTGTTGCTAACTTTTGCGGTAGCTCCAACTCATAAGCTACATTACCAATCCTCTTGGATATCTTGTAAGCTCCAATATACTGGGGACTAAGATTCCCCTTCCTTACCAAACCTCATAACACCCTTCATAGTTGAAACTTTCAAGTAAACCCAATAATCTACTTCAAACTCTAAGTCTCTTCTCCTAAGATCAGTGTAGGATTTCTGACGACTCTGCGTTGTTTTCAACCTCTCTTGAATAACCTTCACATTCTCCAATGCTTGATGAACTAAGCATGGTCCTATCAACCCAGCTTTACCAACTTCGAACCATCCAATAGGAGATTTTCCCCTTCTCCCATAAAGAGCCTCATAAGGAGCCATTTGGATGCTAGAGTGATAACTATTGTTGTAAGAAAACTCTATGAGAGGTAAGTGATCATACCAATTACTTGAAATAAATCACACAAGCCCTCAACATATCTTCTCAAATCTGAATTGTGTGCTCTGCTTGACCATCAGTCTGAAGATGAAAAACAGTACTCAAGTTCATCTTCAAACTCAAACCATTCTGGGAAGACTTCCAAAATTGTGTAGTAAATTGTGCACCTCTATCTGAAATAATCAACATTGGGACTCCATGAAGTCTAACTACCTCTTGAAGATATAATTTGGCATAGTCCTCTGCTGAATGAGTAGTCTTTACCGGTAAAAAGTGGGCTGATTTAGTCATTCGATCTACAATCACCCAAATCGAATCATGTTGCCTGCGAGACCGCAGAAACCACTAATAAAGTCCATATTGACCATATCTCACTTCCATTCCGGAAGTTCTATATTCTCAGCCATACCACCGGGCCTCTATGCTCTACCTTAACTTGTTGGCAATTCGGACACTTAGCAACGAACTCTGCAATGCCCTTCTTCATAACACTCCACCAATAGACTTCTCTCAAGTCACGATACATCTTTATGGAACCCGAATGGATACAATATCTGGAGCTATGAGCTTCCTCCATGATCCTTTCTTGAAGTTCATCCACCCTTGACACACAATCTACCTTGATACCTCAATACACCATCTCCCCCTTGTTCAAAAACCATTAATTTCTGATTATGAACATTTGCCTTTAATTAAAGAAAAATAGGATCTTGGTCTTGTTTCTCTTTCACTTCAGACACTAATGATGATTCAACCCCATTCATCACCACTACTCCTCCTTTGTTGGAATCCATTAGTCGAACTCCTAATCGTGCAAGTCTATGCACATCTTTTTCTAACTCTTTTTTGTCTTCCTAAACATGGGTGGTACTACCCATACACAATCTACTCAAAGCATCAGCAACAACATTAGCCTTACCATGGTGATAGAGAATACTCATATCATAATCCTTGAGTAACTCCAATCATTTCCTCTGTCTGAGATTAAGCTCTCTTTGACTAAACACATACTGAAGACTCGTGTGATTGGTGAACACATCTACATGAACACCATAAAGATAGTGACGCCATATCTTCAAAGTAAACACTACAGAAGCCAACTCTAGATCATGGGTTGGGTAATTCTTCTCATGAACTTTAAGTTGTCTAAAGGCATAAGTAAGCTATAACTTTACCATTTTGCATCAATACACAACCCAATCCAACTCTGGACGCATGACAATACACAACAAAACCTTGTATATCCTCTGGTAAGGTTAATACTGGCCAATAGTCAACCACTTTTTCAATTCCTGAAAGTTTTTCTCACAAGCTTCAGACCATTGAAACTTAACTATTTTCTGAGTCAACTTAATCAAAGGGGATGAAATAGATGACAATCCCTCGACGAATCTTCTATAATATCCAGTCAACCCCAAGAAACTCCTAATATCAGTTGGAGATGTGGGTCTAGGCCAATTCTGCACTACCTCTATTTTTTGAGTGTCAACTCGAATCCCATCACCGGAAACAATATGTCCTAAGAATGCCATAGATTCAAGACAAAATTCACACTTAGAGAATTTAGCATACAACTCTTTATCCTTGAGAGTTTGGAGAACTATTCTGAGATGTCTAGCATGATCTTTCTCATTTCTTGAATAGATTAGAATGTCATTAATGAATATGATAACAAACATATCTAAATAAGACTTGAATACTCTATTCATATGGTCCATGTACGCTGAAGGAGCATTAGTTAAACCAAACGACATGACCAGAAACTCATAATGACCATAGCGAGTCCTGAATGCTGTCTTCGGGATATCACTTTTTCTTACTCTCAATTGATGATAGCCTGATCTGAGGTCAATTTTAGGAAAACAAGTGGCACCCTGAAGTTGATCGAAGAGGTCAACTATTCTCGGAAGAGGATACTTATTCTTGATAGTAACCTTGTTCAACTGGCGGTAATTGATTTCACATATCAAGACACTTCTTCCAATACTAAGTGCCAACGATCGTTAGTCCGTAATATAACCCAACTAAGTGAGTTGGAGTCGAATCCCATAGGGAGTGGTACGTGCTTAAGATTCAAGAGCCAAGTAAAAATACGTTCAAGTCAATCATAGGTAAAAACATTTACGAATAAAAGCATGGTTTCAAATTAAGGGTGACACAAGTGTCAAATATGAGGGGTTTTATTGTAATTATCAACTACAAGAACAACAACAAATAACAAGAATAAACAAGTAAAGAGACGGGTTCTTGGGATGTGATTGGATTATGGGCTAAGGTAGACAAATGGGTAATTGCAATTGATAGTAAATAGTTGTAAATCAGTCAGTAAGCTAGACTTAAGTGGGGATAAACTTTTTCTCGAATATTTTACCCCGAATCAAACTGGTTTTTCTCAAACACCAATGAGCAGCAATTAAGAACAGTCTTCACTTTAGTCCATTCAGTCTCTCGAGTTGAATGTGTGGAAAAGGGTTTAGGATTCACTCTCTCGAGTTGAACCCATGACAACTCAATACCCACAGACCATCAAATCAGTAGTCTTGGTTTTAAAAGCTCTCTCTCGAGCAAGCAAAAAACACGAATTTAGAATTGCCTTTGCAACTACAACCTTTTAAATTAAACCACAATTACTGATTGAAATCACTTTTAAACAGCATTTAACCTATCAATTAACAATACCCAGTAGCTAAATCAACCCATAATCACGTAATCACACCCCAAGAATTGGGGTTTTAGCTAGACATCATAAAAAGATAGAAATCGTTACCAAATTATGTTTCCATCAACTAGGTACGATTAATTTCGTCTTAACAAAGGTCAAGGTTGAAGAATTTTAAAAACCCACTTCCAATTTCTCAAAAATGGACATCTTCAAATATTCAAAGCTAAGGAAAATATTGTCTCCAAACTTAGAGTTCCAAAACTTCAAAACTGATAATTATTAGTCTATAATAAAAACTAGATACTAAACTCAGAATTTAAAAATTTATTTATAGTTGCCAAAAAATGTGTTGCGAAGGATCATTCAACGTAATAAGTCAGGATCTCCAATCCACTCGACGATCCGCCCTTTGGTCAATTCCATCGCCTTTTTGCTTTGGCCTTCAGCATCTTCAAGTTCCGCAATTTTGGGCGATATAACACTACATCACAGAACCGTTCGCCGACTCGCCGACTGCTATTTTCTATTGTCAACTTGATTTTCTCCTTTATGGCTTGGCACACTAGAACTTTAGGCGAGATCATGGCCATTCGGCGACTCGCCCAATGGGTTAGGCGATCATTAGGCCTTCTTTTTTTTCGTTCTTTCAGCTGCCTTGTTCCTTTTTGCTCATAAGTATCCATGCTTTGTTCCTCAATCGAAATACCTAAAAATAAAGGATTTACATCAGTTATTGGCACAAAATATGCATTTGAGGACACTAAATCTATTAAAATAAAGCCCTAAATGAGTCCAAATCGTGGACTCATCAGTAATCTATGCACATTCTAAGGGAACCATGTTTATTCCTCACAAATAAGACTGGAGATCCCCAAGGTGAGACATTTGGTCGATTAAAACCTTTATCAAGGAAATCTTTCAACTGCTCTTTAAAAATTTTCAACTCTGTTGGTGCCATTCTATATGGTGGAATAGAGATAGGATGAGTATCGGGAAGAACATCTATACCGAAGTCTATTTCTCTCTCAGGAGGGACTCCGAGAAGATCATCTAGAAAGACTTCTGGAAACTTTTTTACTACTAGAATTGACTGAATAGAAGGTGTCTCAACACTAGAGTCATTAACTTGGACTAAGTGATAGACACACCCCTTGGAAACTAACTTTCTCACCTTAAGGCACGAAATGAAACAACCCTTAGGCAGTGCTGAACTACTCTTCCACTCTATAACTCGCTCATTAGGAAACTGAAACTTAACAACTCGAGTCCTACAATCGACTGAGGCATAATAAGCATGAAGTCGGTCCATACCTAGAATGACATCAAAATCTACCATGTCTAACTCAACTAAATCATCCATAGTGCTCTTGTGATTGACGAAAATGGTACAGTCATGATAGACTCTCTCAGCTAGAATAGACTCACCAACAAGTGTAGAAACACTGAAGGGCTCAAGAAGTTTCTCAGGAAGAACATCAAAATTCATCGCAACATAAGGAGTAACAAAAGATAAACTCGCTCCTGGATCTAGCAAAGCATAAACATAAAAATGAAAGACTTTGATCATTATGAGTGAAAACATCTGGCGAATCCTCTTGCTCTTGGCGACTTGTAATAGCATACAGATGGATTTCTCCTCCGCCTGCCCCTGAAGTAGCTCCCCTAGATGCATCTTTGTCTGGTAGAGCAACTGAAGAAGATTGGGCTATATTGCCTCTATTACCATTACCTTGTCTATTCTTAGGGCAATCTTTCATGAAAAGACTGTTCTGACCACACTTGAAGCAACCAGTGGATCCATCATGACACACTCCTGAGTGATTCCTACTGCACTTAGCACATGCAGGAGTCCCATTACCTCCTTGTGCCACACTACCTTGAGATTGCAAGGTCTAGCTCTAAAATTTTGTGAATTTTGATTGTTGAACTCACCTCTGTTCCTTGGTGCAGGTGCACTAGCAGATGATGGAGAAGGTCCCTTTTGCTTATGATGGAAATAAGACCGGTTTGCATTACTTTTTTGCTGCCCGGACTCATTCCTTGATGTCTTAGCCTTGTTTTTTCTAAATTGTTCTCTATCCCTCAGTTTGTCCTCCTCAACCTGTTGCACATGAATCATCAGCCTATCTATGTCCATATCTCCTATCAGCATAGTTTCTTTGTCTTCCTTACTTGACAGACGAGACAACCCAGCAACAAACAAAGTCATCCCAATCCCATATCACCAACCATCTTAGGAGCATAATGGGAAAGTTGGGTGAACTTAAGACTGTACTCATGAACACTCATAGATTCCTGCTTAAGAGTGAGGAATTCTCATACCTTTGCATCTCTTTGTTCACGGGGAAAGAAACTCCATTAGAAGGCCTCCTCAAACATAGCACAACTCATAAGTGGTGCACCTTCAGCTCTATTATTTTTCCAATGATCAAACCAGATTCTAGCGACACCCTTCAATTGGTATACAACTAGTTCCACTCACTCAGCATCAACAATATGCATCACCTCAAATACCTTCTGCAACTCTTCCATAAAAATTTTGGGATCCTCAGTGGCACTTGAACTAGTGAAGTTTGGAGGATTCATCTTTAAGAACTCACGGATCCTTGAAGTATCAGTCACTTCCAAATGATTTTCTCTTTGTTGCCCAGCTTGATTGGTCACAACTTGGCTCAACATCCAGGTAGCTTCACAAAACTCAGCATTGGCGACCTCTCATTGGGGTTGCATTTATGGTGCATTAGGTACCCCTTGTTCCCTAACATTCCTCCTAACAGGAGGACCTTTACAACTCTTCGTGGAGGCATGATCTGAAAGATACGCACAAGCACGAATTAGAAGAAACTTTTTAGAGATACACTCTATTTCACGAAATGAGTATGAAAGAAATGAGATAATTCCTAAATGTCGCAGCCTCCTAATCATAGATATGGCACGCTTCACACCGATAACTAGGACTCTATGATGAGTCTAAGATTTTGACTCATTTAGGGCTTTATTTGTATAGGTTTAGTGTCCTAAAATATTTATTTTGTGCAAATAATTGATGTAAAATCCTTGATTTCTAGGTATTTGGATTGAGGAACAAAGCAAGGACACTAATTGCAAAAAGGAATGAAGCGAGTTGAAATAAGGAAGAAAAGATAGCCTGGAGATCGCCAGGTCCATTTGGTGAGTCTCCGAGTGGCCATTTGACCTCCTATAGTTCCAGTGTGCCAAGCCCTGAAGGAGAAAATTGAGTCGATGAGAGAAATAAGCAGTCGGTGGATCGCCGAGTGGTTCCGCAATGCAGTTTTGGATCACCCAAAGTAACAGGGCTGGAGTATGTTGAAGGCCAAGACAGAAAGGCGATAGAATTGGCTAAAGGGCACATCGCTGAGTGGATCGGCGAGCTTGACTTAGTGCACCGAATGGCTCTTCGCAGCATATTTTTGGCGACTATAAATATATTTTTGAATATTTAGTTTTGGTATCTATCTTTAATCTATCATCTATCTTTAATATTTTTATGAGATTATCATTGAACTCTAAGTATTGAGACAAGTTTTTCCTTAGCTTTGAAGAATTGAAGTTTTTCACTTCAGAGAAATTGGAAGTGGGTCTTTGAGATTCTTCAATTTGGACCTTTGTAAAGACGAAATCAATCGTACCCAGTTGATGGAAATATAATTTGGTAATGATTTTTATCTTTTTAAGATGTCTAGCTAAAACACCAATTCTCGGGGTGTGATTATGTGATTATGGGCTGATTTAGTTTATGGGTATTGCTAATTATTAGTTTGAATGTTCTTTAGAAGTGATTTCAATAAGTAATTATGGTTTAAATTAAAGAATTGTAGTTGCAAATGCAGTTCTACCTTCGTGTTCTTGGCTTGCTCGAGAGAGAGGTTTTAAAACCACGATTATTGATTGATGGTCTGTGGGTATTGGGTTGTCATGGATTCAGCTCGAGAGAGTGAATCCTAAACCCTTTTTCCACACATTCAACTCGAGAGAGTGAATGGACTAAGGCGTAAGATGTTCTTATTTTGCATGCTTGTTGATGTTCAAGAGAAATCAACTTGAATCGAGGTAAATTGTTCGAGAGAAAGTTTATCTCCTCAATAGTCTAGCTTATTCACTAATTTATAGCTATTTCCTAACCATTGCAATTACCCATTTGTCTACATTAGCCTATAATCAAATCACATCCCAAGAACCCATCTCATTATTTGTTATTCTGTATTATTTGTTGTTGCTGTAGTTGATAATTAAAATCAAGACCCCCTGTTATTTGACATTCGTGTCACCTCCTGATTTGAATTATATTTTTATTCGATAATGTCTATTCCTATGACTTATTTGAGCATATTCATACTTTCCTATTGAATCTTAAACACGTACCACTCCCTGTGGGATTCAACCCAACTCATTTGGTTGGGTTATTATACTGACTAGTGATCATTGACAATAAGAATTGGATGAAGTGTCCTTGAAACGTCAATCAATATGGTGCCGCTACCGGGGAGTGGTGTTGGTTAAGATTTTTTGGTTTTGGTTTGTGTGTTGCTGGTTGAGCAGAGGAATTGAGAATATCTTGTAGCAACGGTGACCCAATGGACCATCCTCCTTTGAGATTGATGATTAGTAGGGATAAAATCGTAACTTTCAAGCAATTGGAGGGTGAGACTATTTAAGAAACTTTTACAGCAGTGCCCAACTCATAGAATTCCAGATGAAATGCTTCTGGAATGCTTCTACAGAGGTTTTGGTCTTGAATATAGAAGAGTGACTGATAAACTCTCTTCGGATTGTTTGATACGACAACCCTATGAAACAGCAGCCCAACTCCTTGATTGCGTAGCTAAGACAAACAAGGAGACAAAGAAGGACCAAGACTTGACCACATTGTTGGGTCGGCTGGATCTCTTGGCCAAAAATGTCATGGAGCTGGAAGTAATGTACCAAAGAACAGATAGGTACATCCCTTCTCACGAGCGTCGACGGACAAAAAAGTATGAGGGTGGGCAGATAGAAGAGGTACTCTTACTCATTCATCGCAAAGTCGAAGAACATGACAGAGTGTTAAGAGAGATAAGAGAGAAGGTCTCGATCCTAAATCAGATGACAACCTCTCATTTCATGATCACCCAGCTACTAGAGACCCAAATGGGTTAGGTGTTGTCTTGTCTCTACCCAAAGTCAGGAAAAGGGTTGGCTAGTGACACTGTCGAAAAACCCAAATAATGAAACCTAAGTGGTGTATTATGTCGTGCCACGACGTTAACTAAGGCGCTTCTTAGGAGGCAACCCAAGTTTTACTGTTTTCATTTTGTTTAAGAAATAATCGTGTGTTGATTTTGCAGGTTAAAGTGTAGAATGTGTTTGAAAAGTGTAGTTTGGCGAGCAAAATGTCCAGTTAGCGACTCACCGACTGGGTCAGCCAGCCCGACTTGGACTGCCGTTGGACTCAAGCAATTTTGAAATTGGAGTATATAAAACTCGGCGAGCCCAGGAGCAAATCAGCGAGTTGCCAAACGGGTCGGTGATCGTGACTTTGTGCGCCATTTGGACCCCCTAATTGACTGGAGGTCCTGTAAAACTCAGCGAGAAAAGTGCTCACTTGGCATGTTGCCGAGTGGGTTAGTGAGCAAGAATAATGTCACCGAATGGGCGAGAACTTGACGGTTTTTAAAGGCCAAAGATTTAAACTTTCAAACTCTTCCACATTCCCTCGCTTTTTAACTTCCCAAACTCACACCCGCGCTATATTTTTCTATATTTTTGCATTATTATTGCTTGTTAGTCATCGATTGTGTGTTCAGAGTTGGATATCTTTGCCGCCTAGCATTTCAACTTATTTAATCGGCATTAAAGGTTGGTTTTCCAAACCCTGAACGTGTAATTAGTAATTTTTACTCATTTGCATTTGTTCTTGTCGTAGTGATGTGTGTTGGCCCTCTCTAATTCGTAATTGTATGCTTGTATGCCTATTTTAATTTGAATATCATGCCTATATTGCCTAATTTTTTATTTCCCAAAATTTTGTGCTTAAAACTGATCAATCTTGTTGGGTTGAGTTTTGTTGTTGTTGGGTCTAGTCGGGTGAAGTCTAAGTAACCCATATTTGTGCCAAATGACGTGCTTTGCCCAATGATGGAGCGGTTGACGTCATTCTTAAGGGTTTAAGTCGTCAAATGGCCAAATTTGGCCAAACCGGGAGAAGTCTGAGTATCCCGAAGGCATGGGTGTAATGGGTCTAAGCCTAATTGAAATAGTGTATGCTTTGATTTTTTTTTCGAGGGCTGCGGGGTTGAATTTTGAAAATGGGGTTGAAAGTAGGCACGTTGGGCAGTTTGGCGTGATGGGTCTAGCTCGCCAAACCACTCGACGATTCACCGAATCCCCCTATTTTGCCTTTAATTTCATGCTTAAATTGAGTTTGGGTTTTGTAACTTTCGGCAAGAAGCCTGAGTTTGCCGAGTGCACTCGGCGACTCACCGATCATCTTTCTTGATCGCCCTTCCTACGCCCTTAAACCCTAAAATACACTGTAACTTTTGGCGGGCTAGCCCCTGCTCATCGTATGTTGTCAGCGATTCACCAAAAGTCCCTTCCCATCGTCGACACGCCAATTTTTCCTAAGAATTTTTTAGCCAATCCTTTGGGCGAGCCCGATCTGGCTCACCAAAGTGATTCGGCGACTCACCGATCGGTTCTGCAAGTCTGTCTACAATTGTTTTTCGGCACAATTGTTTGAACTATTTCTCACTTTTTATAATGTGTTGCAGATATGGCTAGACCAAATGTGGCTGGTAGAGACATGTCGCCCCGCAAAAAGGTCAAGGGAATCAAAATCAACGAGGATGCAGTTGCATCCAAGGCTAAGGCTACCAAACTTCCCACCACAGGTTAAAAGGGAAAAGGAAAAGCACTTTCTCCTGCGTCACCGGAGGCCAACTCCGATAGTGACGGGATCTATGTCACTCATCTCACCACTTCTGAGAGTGAGGGTGAGCACCAAGATCCTCGGGCTACCAATTATGAGCCTGAGGATGATAAGCTACTAGCATCCCAGAGGGTGGAACTGCATTCGAAGAGGATGAATGATCCGTCTAGGATCAGGACTCCCCAGGCCACCACTACTCATTTTGCTCCAGCACAGGCTATGCTCCTAGCACCACCGGTACAGGGTCCTCTTTCACGGTCTATGAACAGACTGAAGACTGAGGGGTTGAGGACCATTATAGAGGAGAAGAGGTTTTCTACTAATGGCGTCATAGATAGGTATCCAGAGATCATGAGTTTCTTTAGGTCCCACAAGTTCCAACTGTTCACCCGACCCTGAGGCCCTTATGTTCCAAACTGGGTCCGGGAGTTCTACACTGCGTACGGATCCCTGGTACCACAAGGGAAGAAGCTGGCAGCCAAATTCAAACAGGTTGACTATGTGGTCGTCAGGGATAAGAAGGTAAAATATGATAGTACTGCCATCAATTCAATCCTAGAATGTTCAGCTAGACTTGAGGATGACTGCCAATACAAGATCAAGACAAAAATATTGGAAAATATGAAAAAGTGGTTGACTCCTCTGATATCAAACGGTACTCCCTATTGGCTAGAGGTTAGAGCACCCATTGAGAAGAAAGACCTCAATGTAGCAGCGAGGTATTGGTTTGGCTTCATCAGCAGTACCATTATGCCATCCCAAAATGAGTCGATTCTCCGCCACGCCAAAAGAACATGTCTTGGTTGCATCATTAATGGGACGAGGTTGAACTTGGGGATGATTATTGCACAGGAGATGCTTATGAGGTCCAAGCAGCGCCAAACATCTCTACCTTTCCCGGTGTTGAGTACCGAGCTGTGTAGACAAGCTCGGGTGCCTATAGATGAGAAGAAGGATGTGGAAGTGATTCCCACATCTTCTACTGAAATCCGAAGAATTGAGGCGGAGTACTTGAAAGATGAGGTGGAGAAGAAGAAGGCAGCCCCGGTGGACACATCCCCGGTTGTTGATGTCCAAACACTACCTGCAGAGGCAGTATTGCCTACTCTGGCCCCTGGGCCTTTAGGTATATCTAGCACTACCCCTTCCATGATGCCCAGTTCCTCTACAACTCTCTTGCCCCTAGATCTGGTATTGTTGTTGCTGCCTGACCTCCACTCACCCAGGTTGCATTACTACGGATGGGGCAACTAGCCCATTCTGCTGATAGATGCACCTCTAGACTTGAGTCCACCATCCCTGGCATAATCGAGAGGGCTTTTGTTGATGTTGTTACACCATTGAGTTCTATTATTAATGCCTTTGCGTTACGTATAGCGGTGTGTAAGCAAGGCCAAGGGGACACTGAGGAGGTGACGACTCTGAAGGCCGCTATTACTTAACTGAGAAAATATGTGGACCAGCTGAAGTCCACCGATATGTAGATGATTTTCGGGATAGTAGAGATTCCTGATGTGCCAGTTGATCCAGATGTGCCTCCGGCTACCACCGGAGATGAGGTTTGATTTGAGGAGGTGGCCGTTGTTGAGTCCGAGGCTGAGACTGATGAGGAGCAGCTTGGTGTTGATGAGGAGGCTTCTTATGAGGGCCTTACGGAGGTTGAAGAGGCCATGGTAGATGCAGCTGTGCAAACCTCTTTGGCAGACATACCTTTGGCTGACTCCAGTGGAGCTGGTACAGTTGATGTGACTCCAGGCACTGATGCCCAAGTTCAGAGTGATGAACCAGACACTGATGCCCTGACAGATGGAGCAACTGCATAGACAAGACTTCTTTTTACCTCCCTCTCTATCTTTTTTTATTGATTTTTGGATGTTTTATTGCATTTGAGGACAAATTGTTTTTTGTTTATGGTAGGATGAGGTATTTCCATACCTACCTCTTGTGATTATGAATTTTCTGTATATATTGGGTTTTGTGCTATATATTGTGTTTTGGCACTGTGTTGTGGATATTTGAGCTTGTGCTCCTTATTTTAATTGAAAATAATTTTTGGACCATTCTAAAAAAAATTGCCACCCTTTTGATTGTGTTTGAATGTAGTTGTTCTTGTGCAAATTTTCGTATCGATTATGATCAATACCGATGACTTGAATGCTTCTCTCAATCGAACAAATATGAATGTGTGGCTACGATGAGGCCAAATGAAGTTGCATAGATAATATGTGAACTTTTTGCATCTCGTTCTGACTAGCTAGTTATCGAATTGAATTCTTTTGTGATGAACATTGCACACTAGCGAAAGTGTGAAGTCTTGTTTGATATTGGCGCCAATGCCTTGTGTGATGAGCCTACCGTGAAGCTTGTGTGATGACACCTAAAATTTACCCCGTTGGTCCGGTTGACTAAGTGATGGATGCTCTTGAAATGATCTTAGGCAACAATTTAAAAGAGTGAAACAATTTGACATTATACTTTTTTTGTGGCCTACCTTATGAGTGTGTGAACTTTGCTTGAGCACCCTTTGAGCCTTAGCCTTTTCTTGGAAGAAACTTGATGCAAATGAGACCTCTCCTTATCCTTTCACCCATAATCCTCATGAAGTGTGGTTTGTTTGAATAGCCAACTTAGGCCAAAAGGCTAAGTTGGGGGTGTGGTGAAAAGAGAAGGTAAATCAAGAAGTGCAAAGAAATTTCCCCTTGACCCACAGTTTTGAGAAAGATGGAACCCCTCCATACAAAAAAAAAAAGAAAGAAGAAAAGAAAAATGAAAAAGAAAAGAAATGAAAAAGTTGTGGAATAAAGTTGTGAAAGTTGCAAAACAAATGGGGTGTCCAGTATTCCATGGAAAGTGAATAATGGGGTGAATTTTGAGCATGAATGAGAATGATGAAGAAAGGGAAAGGAAGTGTTGTTCATACCACATTTCATGAGGATAATAGCCACTGAGCCTAAATGACCATACCTTTACACTCAACCCCGTTACAAGCCTTGAAAAGACCTTTTTGATCTTGAGTGAGCTAAAACCAGTGTTGATTGGAAAATAAGGGCAAACCTATGGGTGAAGTCATGCATGTGTTCATCTTTGTGAGTGTGAGAGTTGTTGTGATTCCGGAGCTACAAATTTTTGAACAAATTGTGTGTGAATATGGAATCATCTTTGTGTGAGGGCATTTGAGTACCTTTGTTGAGCTTGAACTTGCATTTGAAGCAAGTATTGTGAACTTGAGAACCTTTGATAATGGTGAGTCACAACTTGAATATTTGAGTGCACAATTGATACTTGCATAAGTAAATTAAGTCTTGTTATGTGCATTCATGATTAAGTCTTGTTATGTGCATTCATGATTAAGTCTTGTGTAGCACTGTTTGAGACATCCTTTTTGAACTGCTGAACTTGAGTTTTACTTGAGGACAAGAAAAAGTTTAAGTTGGGGGTGTTGATGAGTCCGAGATTTAGACTCATTTAGGGATTTATTTGTATAGGTTTAGTGTCCTCAAATGCTTATTTTGTGCAAATAACTGATGTAAAATCCTTGATTTCTAGGTATTTGGATTGAGGAACAAAGCAAGAACATTGATTGCAAAGAGGAACGAAGCGAGCTGAAAGAAGGAAGAAAATAGAGCCTGGTGATCGCCAACTCCATTTGGCGAGTCGCCGAGTGGCCATTTGACCACCTAAAGTTCCAGTGTGCCAAGCCCTGAAGCAGAAAATTGCGTCGGCTAGAGAAAGGAGCAGTCGGCGGATCGCCGAGTGGTTCCGCGATGCAGTGTTGGATCGCCCAAAGTAACAGACCTGGAGGATGCTGAAGGCCAAGATAGAAAGGTGATGAAATTAGCTAAAGGGCGCATCACCGAGTGGATCGGCGAGCCCGACATACTGCGTCAAATGGCTCTTCGCAGCATATTTTTGGCGACTATAAATACCTTTTTGAACATTTAGTTTTGGTATCTATCTTCAATCTTTTTATGAGATTATCATTGAACATTGAACTCTGAGTATTGAGACAAGTTTTTCCTTAGTTTGAAGAATTGAAGTTTTTCACTTTTGAGAAATTGGAAGTGGGTCTTTGAGATTCTTCAATTTGGATCTTTTTAAAGACGAAATCAATCGTACCCAGTTGATGGAAACACAATTTGGTAACGATTTTTATCTTTTTATGATGTCTAGCTAAACCCCCAATTCTTGGGGTGTGATTATGTGATTATGGGCTGATTTAGTTTATGGGTATTGCTAATTGTTGGTTTAAATGTTGTTTAGAAGTGATTTCAATAAGTAATTGTGGTTTAAATTAAAGAATTGTAGCTGCAAATGCAATTCTACCTTTGTATTTTTGGCTTGCTCGAGAGAGAAGTTTTAAAACCAGATTATTGATTGATGGTCTGTGGGTATTGGGTTGTCATGGGTTCAGCTCGCGAGAGTGAATCCTAAACCCTTTTCCACACATTCAGGTCGATAGATTGAATGGACTAAGGCGTAGCTTGTTCTTATTTTGCATGCTTGTTGATGTTCGAGAGAAATCAACTTGATTCGGGGTAAATTGTTCGAGAGAAAGTTTACCTCCTCTATAGTCTATCTTATTCACTAATTTACAGCTATTTCCTAACAGTTGCAATTACTCATTTGTCTACATTAGTCTATAATCAAATCACATCCCAAGAACCCGTCTCATTATTTGTTATTCCATATTATTTGTTGTTGTTGTAGTTGATAATTAAAACTAAAAGCCTCTGTTATTTGACATTCGTGTCACCCCCTGATTTGAATTATGTTTTTATTTGATAATGTCTATTCCTATGACTGATTTGAGCATATTCGTACTTTCCTATTGAATCTTAAACATGTACCACTCCCTGTGGGATTCGACTTCAACTCATTTGGTTGGGTTATTATACTGACTAGCGATCGTTGACACTTAGAATTGGATGAAGTGTTCTTGAAATGTCAATCACTCTATATACACAACTTCATCGACACCCTAGGACTCTTGAACTCTATGCTCTGATACCAAGTTTGTCATGCCCCGAGCCTATACCCTGGGCGTGACTGGCACTCGAGAACCATTGTTGGCCCCAGGCAAACCCTTGGCCTGGATTACTACTCAGCGGAAGACTTTACTCAACAAATATATGCTCATGAAATAAACTTAGAATGTTATAAAGGAAACATTCAACTGGCCAATGAGGTAACTCAAGTCTTATAATAAAATAACTGAAATGAATAAGACTAATAAACTAACAATGTCTAACTATCTATGAAGCCTCTAATACTATGAGGATGTCTGGAAGAGACCCCCGATCATCCTAACAAAGCTGAAATGACAAAACATAATAAAAAGGGATCCTCCGGAAGCAAGAAGGCTCACAACCAACTTTGAAGCTCAACTCGATCAATGAAGCGCTGGATGCTCATCCTGGTTACCTCCATCTGCATCATAAAATGATGCAGGCCAAATGGCATCAATACATTGAATGTACGAGCATGTGAGGGGAATTCTAAAACAAGACAAACTTGAAATGGAACTGAAGAAACTTACCTCGTCTCAACTCAACTCAACTCATTTCAATATAAAGCAATAATAAGGATGCAGTATAAAGAAAAGATTTGAAACATGTAGATCATAACTCAATGTATTGAAAAAACAATATTAACTTAGTTCTGTATATGAAAATACAAGTAACTTTGTGGGAGATTCTCTAATCGACAACCATCACTATGTGCTATGTAATGATACAACGTCTTGTCTCATGCTTCCAGGGCCATCCTATACTTTGTCGGGGTATAGAACCTACTACTAAGTGGGTCCACTAGTCTATACTAAAAGCATTAAGGAATCATCTAAAAAGTATGACTCTTTCTACCCATGTTGGCTACACGGTTTATAGAGACTTTGAGTTATCTGAACTCGTCCCCATATCGGTGCTTAATACTACTCCCAAAATGTAACTAACTCATATGTTAAAAACAAAACTTCTCTGTGGTTTGTGATTCTTACTCAAAATCTTTCTCTTAAAAGAGATGATAATCAAAACTAGTTCTAAAGCTCTCTTGAAAATCGGTGTTTCCTTTCTTGTTTAAATGTGAAAACATTTACTCTTGGGAATACTTAGTTCCCATATATCATTTAAAATAAAATTAACTTCTCTCTTACTCTTACTCAACTCAATGCTCAAGTCTTAAAACAAGTTTAAAACAATTGCAAAAGAATTTTTGAAAAGACTCGAAGAACTCTAAAGACTTGACTCTTAGCTCTACCCTGAAATTTGAATTTATGGATTCAAGGTTATGAATCAAGTTTACGGATGATTTCTATATGTTTAGAAGTCATTTAGAGTAGTTAGAATTGATAGGAAGTGCTATTACACTTTAGAAGGACTCAGACGGGCTAAACGATGGAAAATGGGTGGGAGCAGGGGACCCTGGCACACTGTTGGCGCGGGAAACCAGCCCCTAAGTTCATAGACTCCGTTTTGGCGCACTGCTAGCGCGCCACGCCAATCCTGCTGGTGCATCAGTGGCGCACCGCGCCACCCCTCCCCCCAGTCAATTCCGATAAATTTTTCAACTTGTTTTCTGATCTTAATTTGACTAAAATCAATTCTTTTTCTCAATTTCTCTTTAGATTATGTTATCTAATACACGTACCCAATAATCAACTCAAAAACAATTCTTAAAATCGATACGATTATCTCAATAAACTCATCAATCACATCCCAATTCAAGAACGAAAGAAAATTCAAGAACACAACTCAAGAACATCAAACCATCAACTTTTTAGGACAAAATTATGCTGAAATTAACATGATTGATGCGTGGGTAAATGAACCCAATGCTATATGAACTCACATACCTTTTAGGGATCAAACCCTTGGCGAAATCCGCAACGAAATCTCAAGAACTTGACAAAATCTTGACCTTTCTCTTCTTTTCTCCTCTTGAACCTTTTTTCCAAAACCCTAGCGTGAATTATGAGTGCATAAACTGAACCAAATCAGTTTAGACCCCTAATTAATTACTAAAAACGAATTAACTTGATTATGTAATGAAAAGACCAAAATACTCCTCTTAAATTCGAGTAACTTTCTTTAATTGAACAACCCGACTTCAAACATTCATATCTCCCTCATACGAGCTCAAAAATTAGCAAACTTGGTGGCGTTGGAAAGATGATTCCAAGATCTTTCATTTGATAACTCATAGCCTACCTAACTAATTATGTATTGAAAGTTATGGTCATTTGAAGTTGACACAAAACTCATATCTTAAGCTTAACTTGCAAAATTTCAGATTTCGCTATTTCCAATTTAGTTATTTCTATTTTTAGTTCTTTTAAATACCGAGGTGTTACATGTATGCAATATCGTATTTCAAATAATGAACTTTTTTTCTCATAAGCAATGATTGATTATTTATCTGTGACATTGAATGTCACATCAACTTGGAAATATATCAATATTTTCAAGATAAATTTGTCTTGATTATATATTCTGAAAGTTGTGCTCGTATCTCAATTATCTTGCAAGAACAATTTTGCGAAATATACAATAGTATTCAGGACCATTAGATAAGTTATTTGAGACAATTCAAGATTTTATTCAGGATGTACAAAAGGCAATATCAACTAAAAATATTAAATACCAATATTACTCCTAAAACAGCCGGTTAGGCTTAGTTTTTTTTTGGACCATTAAAAATAGAGTACAACTTCAAAAGCATTAATACACAGACAACTCAATGAAGATAATAAGGGAATCTCCTAAGTATCCATAATCCAGGATAAATAAAAAACTCAACTCTCCCTTATATATAAGGAAAAATTACATAAATGGGCCATAAAACCCAAAATAATTACATGTTCATACCCAAATTCAAAGTAATTGAAGAAATACCAATACTCTCATAAATAATTACGGCCCATACCCCCTTCATAAAGGTTGATAATTTTTGCTTAAATAGGACTAAATCAGTATCATATATTGTATTGTTATCATTAAGGCTGATAATTTCGCTTAACAAATACGAAATTAGTGTGTGTTTAT
>JAJOOO010027921.1:0-14437 GCA_029582685.1 Solanum piurae
ATATAATTTTCTCTTTTCTTCTCTTTTCATACATAGTTAATACTTTTGCAAGAAAAAGGAGAGTGAGGAGCAGTGGCGGAGCCAAGATTTTTAATAAGGGGGTTCAAAATCTAAAAAAGTAGACACACGAAGTAGCCGAAGGGGGTTCGACATCTACTATATATACTTAAAAAATTATTTTAACCATGTATAAATCATATAATTTTTTGTCGAAGGGGGTTCGGATGAACCTCCTCATTCTAAGGTAGCTCTGCCACTGGTGAGGAGGGCTTTTCTACAATATCAATTACGTTAATTCATTTTTTTAATAGTTATTTTGCTTACTTATTACATCAATTTTAATTCAATAGCTTCTTTATTGATAGTCTAATATTTAATAATCATAAGAAACCGATTGGTCTAATAACTCTCTCATATAATTTATTTATAAATTTTGAAATTGAAATGATACAAGACAAGCTCCAATTTGTGTAAAGTCTTCCTCACTTTTTTTTTCTTTTGTTTAAAAAAGTATTGTCTATGTATAAACGAGAAAGAAAAGAGAAAATCATATAAATTTCAAGTGAAAGTATGTACAAAATATTATCCATATTAATAGTGGGAATTTGAATATGAATGAGGCATGCACAAGATTGAATTTCAATTTTCAGCCATTCCAGAGAAACGTTATTGTGAGTCACGTTTTAGCTGTAAAATGTGTTTCAGAGTAACAAATTATAAAACGTTACTGACAATAACGTATTATGTCTGTTTACTCTGTCAGATTTTTGTCTTTTTGTTAGTGAATTTTTTTGAATAAAATATAACCTAAAACGTTACTGAAAACTACGTTTATACTAGTTTTGTAAAATTTCAAAAAAACGTATTATTTTGGTGAATTGATTTTAATAATGGGTTACTTTGGTCAAAAATTCCAATTTCCCTTCCCAATTCCCATCATAAATAAATAAATAAATAATAGAAAATATAAAATAAAGTAAAAGAAAAAAAAAACAAGTTTTTTAAAACAGTAAAAAAGAACACTTCACCAAAAACTAAAACCCTACTTCTCTTGTAGTCCTATCAGTTCAGCTAAAAAAAAAAATGGAACTTGGAACTTCTTTCAGTGCTTCAGGTGTCAACAAGAAGATGTTTTTATCGAACCCCATTACCCAAAAATCCAATTTTCTTCCAAATTCTTGGCTAAATCAGTTGATTTTTTCGTTTCCAGCAAGAAAAATCTGTTCTTGCAGAGGGATAGCTAAAGGGTCTATTATCAGCTCTTTGAAAACTCAAGAAAAGGTTAGATTTTTCTTAATGGTTTTTTTTTATATGAGATGAAGTTTCAATTTGTGGTGCTTTCTTTGAACAATTCTTCCTTTTTATTTGTTTGGTTTTTATGCTGGAGACTGTTTTTTTAATGTGTCTGTGAATTAGTTTTATCAGTTTTAATGTATTTAATGATGTGAGCTAACACCAATAGTATACTCCGTGTTGGAATGTTATCACACAAGTGGGGTCTGAAGAAGGTAGGATGTACTCACACCTTACCTCTACCTTTAGGGAAGAGGGAATGCTGTTTGAATCTTAAAGAATCCAGATAACAGCGGAATTGTTAGCGGTTTACGAGTTCATAGGGAAATAATGTTTTCGAAGATGCTTGCTTACTAGCTCCGAGACTACTTAGTTTAATAGAAGAAAATAGTTTTTAGGAGCATTCTTGTATGCATATTTTCAGATGACAGGTTGCTGATTAACCTTCAATGTGTTGTTTGTGTCTTTTTTAACTATCTTTTGATAGAAAGAATCTTCCCATTGTGTGAGAGATTGGGAAGTTGCACATGGAAAATGGCTTTTTAGCTCTCGCATTTACTCATTTTCCCTAATTTTAAAAGCACTAGTTTGATTGGCATGGAGTTTAAGTGTAAGATACGTGCATCTAAGGGTGTAGTTTATTGGTCAATGAAGTAGGTGCAAACCTTGGAGATCAAGATTCAAATCCTAAAGAGATAAAGATATCCCTTTTAGTTGTATGTTTTTGTCCCGCCTTACTTTAGTGGACTGTCTAACTTTAGTTCCTTGCAAACACATCTGCTAATGAGAACTGATCTTTATAACATCAGCAACTGCGCATCAATACCAATCAAGTTTCAGGCTGCTATATGGATCTTCATTGCACATGGTGTTCCATTTAAGCTTATCTATCTATTTTGAGGATTCAACATAACTTGACTAGTTTTATTCTGAATGTCAAGTTACCACAACCTTTCTCCTTTATCACGGCTACCATCTAGGTCAATTTGCTATATGGTATATGCATATTACAGTAAAGGTGCAATTTTGATGATAAACAGTTGGGTTTTCATTCTCCTTCTTTTAGGATTCTCTCCTCCTTTGCCACTGCTGGCACGATTCTTGTCAGCTTGTTGGGATGGGACAAAATTATTTAATAGAATTCAAAAAACCACCTTTCACAACAACCATCACAGTTCAAAGCAGTAAAACAACAGGGGGAAAAAGTACACAACTTTAACCCAAAATCAACAGAGTCCTCCTTCAACAGCAATGCAAGACTATTTATTTTTTAAGAGAAAAAGCATACACCATAAAATAACGTATTTAGAGATCATTTCCACTAAATTTCACTCTCTCCTTTCTCTCTTCTTTGTTGTCGCTAGATCTATAATTCCATGGTTTGAATATTGGTCATGTATATTTACATCTACTTCTATCCGAACCTAGGCCTTGCAGAATTTCTGCAATTTATTGAACAGACTGTCCAATAAAGTGTCTATTCTTGTTACCCGCTAAAACAAAGAAAAAAAAGAGATGTTAGTTCCCTGTTTTGTATTCCTAAGTTGACTAGGAAGGAATTGCATAGTTCCGGATGCTTTTGTGGGACAACATTTGATTTACCATCTTGCAGCAAATGCTCTATGGGAATTGATAATGTAAGAGATGTATCATTTTCTAGGGTAAGATGCAATGATGGAAAGACTCATTATGTTACGGAATTTTTCTTACAATTCATATCTGCGTGTGGAGTTCATTGGTACTCAGCTCATCTTATTATTATTATTTGTGGAACGATGTCTCTTTCTTTTCTTTTTTTTGAGGAATTAACACTTGAATATGTATTGCTATGGTATCTTCTTAAACTTCTCAGGTCACAGGGATGTCTTCTAATCATTCTCAAGATCTAGAACTCTCAAGTTTAACAGCTTTATGCCCATTGGATGGTCGCTATTGGGGTAAAGTCAAAGAATTGGCTCCGTTTATGAGCGAGTATGGATTAATTCGGTTCCGCATTTTGGTTGAGGTGGTTACTTTTTCCTCCTTGACTATCTAGTAGTAAAGTTTAATTTTGAAATATTCCTTCGAGAATTTTTCAAATAAAATTAGATTACCCGTGTGGATAAACATTAAGCAACAATGAAATTTTTGTGACATCTCTTTTTGTCAGATTAAGTGGTTGATAAAAATGTCTCAAATACCTCAAATTGTTGAAGTTCCAAGCTTCTCTGAAGAAGCTCAGACATTTTTGCATGACTTGATTGATGGATTTAGTATGAATGATGCCTTGGAAGTTAAGAAGATCGAGAGAGTCACAAACCATGATGTGAAAGCAGTGGAATACTTCTTGAAACAAAAATGCCAATCACATCCAGAGATATCTAAGGTATGAATAGATTCTTGTCATACTATTCTTCGGGGTGGCTCAGAAGGTTTGGCTTGGGACTTCCATTATGGAGGTCTCAAGTTCGAAACTCTTTGACTCCGACAGCAGGGAGTTGGCCTTCTGGGTCTCGTCGCACGGGGCTTTCCTAGTGCAGTTGTAGTTTGTGAGCTATTGTGTAGGAACGGGGTTTACCCTGTGCGCACCCAAAGGCTAGCGGCGTTCCTTGTCATAAAAATAAAAATAATTCCTGTCATACTTTCCACGTGCATCTTCTTTCAATCTACATAGGAAATTCAAGCTAAAAGTATTTCTACGAGACCTGACAACCCCCGAAAGATTTATTTTGCACATGCATCTTTTCTATAGTTGTCCCTCTTTTTGTGGTAGGTGCTCGAGTTTTTTCACTTTGCATGTACATCTGAGGACATCAACAATCTTGCCCATGCATTGATGCTGAAAGGAGCTTTGAACACGGTCATCTTGCCAGTCATGGATGAATTGATTAAAGCAATTTGTGACATGGCCACAACACATTCTTCTGTTCCTATGCTTTCTCGCACCCATGGGCAGGTATACTTCTTTTCCCGACAGTCCTCTAGTTAGGCGTACTTTGAATAGGTTTTGATACAAGAAGCTTAACGTCCGTGGAAAACAGTGGTCTTATATATATCCTCAGTGACTGCATAATGTAGTTCGCTCATTCTTTTTGCACCTTGTAGCCAGCTTCACCGACAACCCTTGGAAAGGAAATGGCAATTTTTACTTATCGATTGAGTAGGGAAAGAAAGGAGATTTCTCAAATTGAGATGCTTGGGAAATTTGCTGGTGCTGTAGGAAACTACAATGCACATGTAGCTGCGTATCCTGAAATAAACTGGCCAGAAATTGCAGAGGAGTTTGTCTTGTCACTTGGATTAGAATTCAATCCATATGTTCCTCAGGTTTGTTTTATACGCTGATTCCTTTTGTTCTTTTCAATCAGCACCGTTGTAGCTTTACTTTCCTTTTTTTTTTGTCTAATTTATTGTATTGGATGTAGCATAATTCATTTCGTATCGGAGCTTTATGCATTAGTTAGAGGGAGGTTTATAGCTGTTTGTGTATGTACTCCAACATGTTAGTTTATACGAGGGTGTATAACTTATGTATTGAGTTCAAGAAATAAAGACTTTTAGTGCATAGGCCAAATATATATAACACACTAAATTAACCCTTAGAATCTTGCGGTCTTCAACATGTCATGTCATCAGGGCAAAATGTGAAATGTTAAAATCGAAGGAATTCCAAATATAGACATAAGTTGATCTTTTCGGAACAGACCAGAAAGGAACGTGTGATATAAAATGGAAAGGAGGGTGTATTACCACATTAGCAACTGTTTTTCAACTTCTAACTCAATATCATTGTAATGCAGATTGAAACTCATGACTATATGGCCAAACTTTTTCACTCGATCGTCCAGTTTAACAACATTTTGGTTGATTTTGATAGAGATGTTTGGGGATACATTTCTCTGGGTTACTTTAAACAGGTGACTGCCCTGTATTTTAGATATATATTCTATTATATTCTTTTGGCAGATAATGGAGTTCATAATTCTTTTATGTTACGTAGACAACTAAAGCTGGTGAAATTGGGTCCTCGACGATGCCTCACAAAGTAAATCCAATTGACTTTGAAAATAGTGAAGGCAATCTTGGAGTAGCTAATGGAGATTTATCCCATTTGAGCACTAAACTACCTATTTCACGCTGGCAGGTATGTCAAATCTGGTCATGTTATCTTTATCTTGTTAGTATAATATTCTACCAAATAATTTAAGCTTCATTTTTCGTTGATTAAACACTTATTTGGGTGCTACAGCAAGACCTTTCTTATAACAACATTTCACTATAACGGCCAAATTCTTTTGAGAGCTGATTTTACATGTTATGGTATATTATATAACATTTGGCTATAGCAGACAAAAACTATCGAAACAAACGATGCAATTATAGAAATCTTTGACTGTAGTAGTTTTGTACTCGTGAATCGTGATGGCATGTTAAAAGGTTTGAAGCCCTTAACACGTATATAACAACATATTTTAGAGCATGTCAATCTGTGGGCTGTGCCCCTTATGTATGCCTTTAGTTGCTTGTCTGTCTTGTTCATAATTATTTTTGGATCCAAATTGTCATTTGCAGCGGGATTTGACAGATTCAACTGTTCTGAGAAACATGGGAGTAGGACTAGGGCATTCTCTTCTTGCTTATAGAAGTGCATTACAGGGAATTCAGAAGCTTCAGGTAAGCAGTACTAATTGAAATTCTACGGAATCTACTGTGCTGCGCACATTTTATTTTATTTTGAGAATGCAATGAATACAACCCACGCTGAAGTATGAACTCATCAAGTTGTTCTGACTTTGCTGACTAATTGATTTTGAATATAGGTGAATAAAGCTGCTCTGATGGAAGATTTAGACAAAACATGGGAGGTTCTTGCTGAACCAATACAAACGGTATGCAGCTTTTGCTTTATCTGAACTTCTTATCGGTATTAGTCAAGCCTGAAAGGCATATGCAATTACTTTTTATCCGTACTTGAGCTTCCTTATATGACTGATGGAATATATTAGGTATAAAGCTGGTAGTGCTTGCAAAGATATGTTTCAAGGTCTGGTCTTTTGGAGAAACAAGCACGTAAACTACTAGTCTTTAAACCTATCTATTGATATACAACAACGCCTCCAATCCCAAACAAGTTAGGGTCGGTTATATGAATCATTACTGACAATGAAGTTCTAATTAAACTCGTCTCAGACTAATATTACACTAAATAACTACAATAAAAAGTACTAGGATTTCTCTATTTTCAACTGGCATAAAAATGTCTGAAATGACTAGTAGACTCATAGAAGACATAGGACCTAAAGTAGACATAACGTACTAACATGACCCAACACTTGATGAATTTTACGATAACATTTCTATTTTTGTTCGGTATTTAGGTGATGCGAAGGTACGGTGTGCCAGAGCCTTATGAGAAGCTGAAGGAGTTAACCCGAGGAAGAGCGGTGAACAAAGAAAGCATTAGAGAATTCATTCAAAAGTTGGACA
The DNA here is from genome assembly GCA_029582685.1 of Solanum piurae. Classification (NCBI taxonomy): domain Eukaryota; kingdom Viridiplantae; phylum Streptophyta; class Magnoliopsida; order Solanales; family Solanaceae; genus Solanum; species Solanum piurae. The sequence continues at coordinate 6,760 of JAJOOO010027921.1, forward strand.
TACCAGCTGATGCAAAGACATCTCTCTTGAACTTAACGCCTCATACTTATGTTGGAGCAGCTGCAGAATTGGCTAAGAACGTAAACGAGGCCATATTTCTGTTGAGTAGTCCATATCTTTTGAAATGAGCGCTGAAAAACCTTACAGCCCTCTGTATCGATGGCGTATGGAGCATACAGTCAACGGGTTCAAACTGAATCCAAGTATAGATTATATGTGAAAAGTCACTAAAATTTCAAAAAATTATTGAATTTTGATCGCTTTACTTCTGAAGAGATGCATTCAGTTGCAAGAACCTAAATGTTGTTCTGTCAAATTTAAATTTTGGATTAGCTTCTGCTCTCCATTATTTGCAGATGCAGAGTCGTTCGAGATGTTGCATTCTGGAGATAGGGAAAGCAGAACATTATCTCCAGTTTTTCCATCTATGGGAAGGTAACCAGTTCGATACGTATCATTTTTCGAAAAACTTCATGTTATTGATCTCTGCGTGATTGAAAGAGAGATGCTAGATGCTATCGACAACGATTATATGCTAGGGTGATACTATGCACTCGAGAAAACGAAAAATTATGATGTGATAAGTCATGTTGGAATGTTCTTGAATTTAAGTACAATTTTTACTCTACCTATCTTTAAATTATTTACATGTCATGTAAACTTGCTTTAAGTCATTCGGTATGATTTTAATTTTAAGTACAATCTTCATTCGACTTTTAAGTACTTTGTGTATATTGTGAAATAATGCAAGTTTTGACACAATGGTAGAAATTCTATACCAAAATATTAAAGATTGAACAATACCACTTGATCCTGCTTCACCTTAATTGTTATTTGAACAAGTAAAAGTTCCGTCTTGGTTCGAGTGGGGATAGGAGGAAAAGGAAGGAGATAGAAGTTACGCTATTTGAGTCTCTAGTTACACTACTTTTAAAAAAATAAGGACAAATGCTAAATATCAGACCTTAAAATGGACCCTCAGTGAATTTTTTTGCCTAATGCATTAGGTTAAAAAGCAGTTTGATGCATGAAGCATCTCGTGGTAGCAAAATCTGAGGAGGGATGCACCCCAAGATGGATGATGTAGATAGTCTACCCTTTACGAGCATTAATGACTGCACTAAGCGAACCTGTGATAAAACATTAGTTTCAGCCATGAAAAAGATTGACTTGGACCAAAGCAACAAAAATGATTTTGTTTATTACAACTTAAAACCAATAACTTTTGCATAAATTGGCTAGAAAATCAATGACTAGATAAGTACAAATTTTGGGCCACATTGTATGATTATATTCAAGATATAGTAGAAATACAAAAGGGTCATAATCTAATAATAAAAGGAACATGAATGTAGGCCAAAATGAGTCACTTCAATGTATCTATTTCTACTAGTTCAATGTAGTAATAAACACTTCATCATAAATTCTTTCAACTCCTTTTGAAGTAGTCAATGTTTCATCAACCATAATCATAATTATAATGTGATGATTGAGATCTTTTTGCGTCTAGATAGAAATTTCAAATTTAATCGAACTCTGGAAATTGAAAAATCTCTTATTAGAGATCGGTTTTGCACTCTTTACTGTCAGTTATAAAGAGTGTTCAACTAATCATCTATTATTATCTAAGACTGATATTATTAATAAGTGGGCCTATTCAGTATGATTTGAATTAGTCGTATCAGTGAATTTTGAATATCATAAAAAGGGAAAGAAAAAAAAAGTAGTCAATGTTTTGTGTCAAGTTGTCTTCAATACAAAAGACAAACAAAGCCAAGTTGGCAAGTTTTAAGCCATGCCTTAGCCAACTCTTCCATGGCTCCCCACATATTAAATCATGTGGTTGATCCTTTTATACTTAAAAGCTTAGATTCTTTCTTTTTCTTTTCACTCGATATTCAGTATTTATATTAAGACTTTCTTATGAAAAAATGTTCATAACTCAAATTTATGATCTTTGCTTCAGATACTTGTTTTTCTTTTAATTTTCCATTCAATATTTAGTTTTTGTATTGAGACTTCAACTCATCCGAATTCACATGGTCTAAAGTCTATTAAAAAATCACTTCGTATCATAATGTTTTCATGCTCAAAATTCGAATTCGAAATATCTGGTTGAGATTCTTGTTATGCTAAAATCTTTTTAGTTGATTCCATGGCTTTCTACAACCTGGATATAAAAGAAGAAAAGTAAAGATTGTATTTTTGTGTGTTGGGGATTTGTGCCTTTACTTGCTCTTTAATGTCCCCTCTATTTAATGCCTTACCCAACACATGCATGGGCTCTTTACCTTTTTATATATAAGACCCAATCAACTCTTTACTACATTTCTGATCCAAAATAAGTGTTGTTTTAGCTCATTTCACGTTTATTTAAAAAAAATAGTAAATACAAAATTATATTCCCTCCATTTTATTAATTGAATTGTTGAGATATTTTTTATTTTTCAAATTAATTTAATTGTTCAATTTTTAAAATTACTTTTAGAATGTTCTTTCAATTTTACCCTTCATTAGTTAGTATTGAAATTAGTTATTAATTAATATTTAGTTATTTTAATCATAAATTTGATAATAATTAACAAGGGTAAAAATGAAAGGTTATGTCTAATTTATGTTTTAATCTTTTTTTCTTAAAGGGTGTAAAACACTTCAACAATTTAATTAATTTGAAATGGAGGGAATAGTTTATTAAGTTTCTCTTATTTTAGAAAGGAATGACAATATTAAATTTTGGAGTACAAAATGTGATAATTAAATGGAAACATAGGGGTTGTTACCTAAAAGTACCTTTATAAATCTTGTTTTCTTGTGGGAGGTAAAATTACAAGAATAGCCAAACAAGATAGGGTTAGGAGATAGTATCAAAACCAAGAATTTCGTTAAGGGTGTTCGAATTTTTAAAAAGTAAATAATTTTTGACTGAATACATTATTCACCATCCATATAATTTGATGAGTTACTTAATATGGAAAAATCATTTTGGCCAGAAAATTTGTCCATAATGATATTTTACCTATGTTATTTTACTTTTTAAAAATATTTTCCCTTTTAACTTTAATATCTTTTAATTAAAAAATGAAAAAAAGATCAGTTTATTTTAAAAAGAAAAAAATATCATAAACTTTTTCAATTTTTGGCCAAATTCTGACCAAATTTTCTGGCCATTTAGCCATTACCCACTTAATATTAAGTTTCACAAAAGAAAATTTCAAATATTATTATAGTTATCGATAATAGCAAAGCAAGTTTCACTAAGATACTCCCTCCTTCCCATTTTATATGTCAGTTTTTTACTTTACACTTGCATTAAGAAATGAGGTAATTTTACCCTTCTACCCTTATTTATTTTTTTTGGAACTCATGTTTTCAATCAATGAATAGAAATTAATTTATTTTGATTAATTAATTTAACCAATTAACATGTATCATTTACTTAGTTTTTCTAAGTTGGTCAAATGTATATTTTCAAGACTAATAACTCACAAGGGTAAAAAAGAAACAATATGATAATTTATGCATTGATTTTATGAAATGACAAGTATTATGGACTAACTATTTATAAAAAGGAATGACATATAAAATGGGATGGAGAGAGTATACATTAACAATTACCTAAAAGTGCCTTTACTAATTTTGTTTTGTTATATTAGATAAAATTACTAGAATATCCCCAATCAAGATAGGGGGTGGGGTACAAATTGCTAATAATGTATTGACAAAAAAATAATAAGTGAGTGAAAAAAAGGTGATATTATAAAATATATTTTTAGAGTTTTGGTTAGAGGGAACATGTAAGCATGGTACTAAAAAAGCCTGCATATCTACAAAAAGATGAGTAAAATATAAATTAAAATAAAAGGCATGTTCTGATTTGTCCTTTAATAACTTGTTTCAAATAGGCACTCATATAAAGGTGTTAACATTCCATTTTATTATTGTTTAATCAAAATTTAATCTTAGTTTATTTGATTGATTAAAAAGTAAGATCTATAAAGTTGATGCATCTTAATTATTTTATTAGTAACCTAAAAATAATTAATTAATTAGCTAGTTGCTTCATTAGGTGGTTAATAGAACTTTTTGTTGTTGTTTGTATCCTGATTTATGTTGTCACATACGCATACACATACACGAGAGTTGAACTTTATGAATTAATTTTTACGATGACTTCAGATTAATATATGACGATCTATGAATTTAATTATAGTCGAATATTTATAAATATTTTTATGTTATGCATATATAAGATTTGAGCAAAAGTTACTCAGTACATAGGTGATACTCTAGATCCATCCATTAACTATTAAAATAATCAGGAATTAACAATAGATAAATTCTAGCTAAACAACAAAATTCGTCACTAATTATATTTAGCAATGAATTAGTGACGAACTGTCAAAAAAAATGTTAACTACAAGCAATCTAGCAACGGATCGATGATGAAAAAGGTGTTGTTACAATTAAAATGGTGACTTTTTACACATTTCTAAAAGTGAAAAGGTGGTGCATTATTAATCTTTTTTCTTGAGAAGCAACTCTTTTTACTTTTTAAATGTTTACGTAACTAAAATGGTCCAACTTTTACTTTTTTTTTATTTTTTATTTGGTGAAAATATGATTGATTGATTCTTGGGTTTGGTTGGGGGCTGTGTATTACTCCCTCCATTCTATATTAAGTTAATTTTTGAGGCATTTTCATTTTTTAAATTAATTTAATTGTTCAGTTTTCAAGACTACTTTTAGAGTGTTCTTCCAATTTTATCTTTCATTAGTTAGTATTGGAATTAGTAATTAATTAATATTTCATTGTATTAATCATAAATTTGACAATAATTAATAAGGGTAAAAATGAAAAACTAGGTTCAATTTATATCTTAATCTACTTTTTTTAAAAGACGTGAAAAACCTCAAAAATTAACTTAATATGGAATGGAGGGAGTAGGTTAAAAGAACACTTTAGTCTTAATTAATAATTAAAGAATGCTTGATGCTGACTAATAATGGGTATTATTTAAATCATCTCATTATTAAAAGTAAAACAATTATTTTAACAGGACTGGATAAATTAATCCCAAAGAAAAAAATTTGCAGTTCATTTTACTAATATAGTATATTATGCAATTTATTATTTCCTAAAAGAGGGCATATATATATATATATTAAAAAGGAAAAAAGATATTATATGTAAAAACAGAACAAAGCTTTCATAATAAAACGTTAGATATTTTTTTCTTGATTTAACACACATATATTGAGTATGGTGTACGCGTCGATATTATTACTTTCTATGGAGCTATATATATTATTATAATTACTTCATCAAATCGTCAAATCTTTTATTTTTCTTGATTTTTTTTTTTCAATATTCAGTTTTACGTACATTTTAAAAAAAAGATTATAGTAAAGTAATAGTATCCCTTCATTTCAAATTAAAAGTTTCGAGTTTAAAATAATATTTTATATTTCATTTTTTTTGGATACAAATTTAAATTAATCAATACAAGATAGAAAAATATATATAACAAATAAATAAAATGTGAAATATTAGTTGCTTCGATTTGATTTTATCTGTCGGCGCAGAAGGGCTTATCACCTTTTTTTTCTTTTTCTTCTTCTAGAAAATTATTATTTGGCTTTTTAGTTCAAACTTTCCATTTAATTTGACTTTATAAAGTTTTTTTTTTCTTTTTCTAAAACGCGTTTTTATTTATACTTTTACCAAAAAGTCATGTTTTGTTATCAATCATTATTATGATGTGCATGAATGAGATAAAGATAAGAATGCATGCGTCTTAATGTTTGGGCTTTTTTTTAAAAAATATATATTTTCTTAATTAAAGAATAATTAGGTTTATCAAGGTTTCGTTATTTATATAACAATAACAATATATCTGGTATAATTATACGAGTTCGAAGTCAAAAGGGTAATTCTTTTTAACCAAAAGGGCAAAATCGCTCTCTCAGGAGCGATATCTTTCGAAGAAAATTAACTCCATCCGCTTCGTTACGTTAAAATATATCACAGCAGCGATTTTATCAAAGGAAAAACTTTTTTTTTCATAAAATCGCTGTCACAGCAGCAAATTTGTCAAAAAAAATAAAAAAAATCGCTGCATCGGCGGTGATTTTGTCGATTTTTTTTTTTTAAAAAAAGTAAATCGCTGTTCGAGCAGAGTTTTTTCCTCTTTTTTTACATAAAAAAATTAAAGTCACTGCAATTGCAGCGATTTTCTTTAAAATTCTTTAAGTTTTATATTATTTTTTTAAATAGCTGCTGAGCAGCGTTTTGTCTTTAAAAGAAGTTTTGGAAAAAAATTAAAAAGAAAAATAAAAAATAAAAGAGAATCGCTGCCATTGCAGCGATATTAATTATTTTAAAAAAAATAATAATAAATTGAAAAAATCCTGCCGGTGCAGCGATTTTATAAAAAAAAAGACAAACTTGACAAATCCGCTGCTAAGACAGCGATTTTAAGAGAAAAACAATAAAAAAAAATCTACAAAATTGCTGCTGGGGCAGCGATTTTTATTTATTTTAATGGAGTAGACGGAGTTAATTTTCTCCAAAGGATATCGCTCCCTGAAGAGCGATTTTACCCTTTTGATTAAAAAAAATTAATGTGCCCTTTTGAAATTTTTGACAATTTTTCCCCCTTTTAGCTCCGGACTCATAATTATACATGTAGGGTTTTGAGAAGTAGTGATCTTAGAAGATATAAAAATTGTTTTCGATAAATCGTCAATTCAACGAAAGGCATATCAAAGAGTTCGAAGAAAGAAACACATCATTGAAGAAGCCTCAATAAATATTATAAATAGTATGACAAAGTATCCTAAAAAAAGAAGAAGGGGTAATCACAACAAAATAATACTATAATTGATACTTTATTTGTATAAGTATTCTGATCACTTTATTTGTATTTCTTTTTAAGTATATTAATAAATTTATTCATCCATATGTTTTTTTTTTTAAAAATTCCTAATTCTGATAGTGAATTAGGTTGGGGAAGTTGGATTTTTTTTAGCATAAACTAATATAAATATGAACATAAATAACAATGTGGGACAATTTTATGGTTGTCGCTAACTTGCTACAAGATAAAGGATTAAAAATAAAATCATAACATGTTAAATTACACTTCTAACATAAATTTATTTTACATAATCAATATATATCCTTTTAAATGGTTTAAATTCAAACTTCGAAGAATATAATCCACAAAATTGTTTGGGAGCAATGAAACAACTAAGAAAATACAAAATGACATTCTTCCAACAACTAGCAAGAACTCTAACAACACTATTTAATTTATGCGGAGGAGAATTTTGAAGCAAAGATAAAAAAATTCGTCCAATCTATAGGTTATGATTTTGAGTTATCAAAATCGTTATTAATATTTATATTAGAGAAAATGGTCTAAAACCCCCCCAACCTATACCCGAAATCTCAACTACACACTCCAACTTCACAGGTGTCCTATTACCCCCTGAACTTCATATTTCTCTATTTTCTACACACTTAAACGCTGACCTGTCATAGGAGGTGTTCTCACCTCCTCTAGGCGCGTTAGAAGTGAATTTTGACGAAAATTTCCTCTTTCTCCAACACTCATCTTCCCCACCCTTCAATAAACCATTGTTTCTTCTTCCCCACCATTAACCCTTGTTCCTTTTA
>JAJOOO010027922.1:0-22660 GCA_029582685.1 Solanum piurae
GGAGTTGTTTCCTTGTTAACTATTAACTAAAAGAGGGAGTTGTTTCCTTGTTAACTATTAACTAAAAGAGGGAGTTGTTTCCTTGTTAACTATTAACTAAAAGAGGGAGTTGTTTCCTTGTTAACTATTAACTAAAAGACGGAGTTGTTTCCTGGTTAACTATTAACTAAAAGAGGGAGTTGTTTCCTTGTTAACTATTAACTAAAAGAGGGAGTTGTTTCCTTGTTAACCAACAACAACAACAACATCATACCCAGTGTAATCCCACTAGGTGAGGTCTGGGGAGGGTAGGGTGTATGCAGACCTTACCCCCTACCTGGAGGAGTTGTTTCCTTGCTAACCATTAACTAAACAGTTTCAACCTCTCGCTCTAAGCTTTTAGTTGAATGCTCTGATCTGATAAGCCTTTCTAGGTTATTTTTGAAACTTGCTTCTACTCTAAAAGAATGCGAAATTGAGGAATTTGAATATTTGGCACTAAAGACATGCAACATTCCTTTACTTCACTCTCAGTGCCACACCCGTGTCGACACGATGTGGGTGTGGGATCCGTACCTGATCCAGTCAACCGTTTTGAGTACTTTGACCAAATTCGAGGGAGAAATTCTGGATAGATTCAATAATTTTTTGTAATCAAAACAAGAACTAGAATTGAAGAAAATGGAGTACCTTGAATGTATAAGTTTCTACTGTCACTCCCTTTTCTTTTATCTCCTTTCAGGATTCTCCTCTCTATCAATATTTTCTACTCAAGTTTTCCGCATAATATCTCATAATTTTAGGTTTTATAACTCTATTTTTAGATATTTAATTTGTTTTAGCTGAATCCCCACACCTGTATCCATACATGGATCCGTATCCCCAAATCTTAAAATTTAGATCCTAGAGGATCCAACCTCTAGATCCGCACCCGTATCGGACACCTGCACCTGAGTCCAAGCAACTTAGGTTGCTTCAACCAGTTGCCGAACTGCTATTCTGAAGGGTATAAAGTTATTATGCAAATATCGCTATTGCTTTTAGAAAGAGATCTAGCAGAAAGAAAGTGTGAGTTCATTGTTAACGAGGGCGTACACATGTTCATAATAACTCATGGTGTTTGCTCTGCTTCAATGGAATGTCATGGTTCGACGTATGTACGGTTTTAATTATTTAGAGTTGAAATCATGTACTATTTTGATATAAAACTGGAAAAGGAAGTTGGAGGAACCTTTGATTTCTGATATAAAGTTAACTCAAATAGTGTGAAAGACTGTCGTGTTTGAGCTTTGAGTTGCACGATATTGTAATAATTATGAGAAAAAATGTTAACAGATTTTGTTTAAAAGAAGTAGATAATGGTACTTATCCAAAAAGAAAAAAAGTGAGAGAAGAAGAAAAACACTAAGGTAGCCACTCGATACGACTATAAAGGTTATTGCCTTCCATGTAATTTTCTGGTCTCTTACATCGTCATGGTATTTATTTTGGGAAATCAGTTGGGAGTACTTGCTTTCAGAATTTATTACTATGGACTCTTGATTGTAGGGTTTCATGACCAACAAGTGACACATACAATTGACTCAAGCCTTCCTAGTCTCTTTAATGCTTGGAATTGTTGGTGCCCGTTAGCAAATGAGAATTACTATAAAGAGAATCTTGCTTCAGTACAACAAGAAGTATGCTTCAATCTCAAAATTAGGGGCTTGTAGAACTATAGATTCTCAAAATCAACAACAAACAACAACAACATACCCAGTGTAGTCTCAGGCAGCGGAGATTCTCAAAATCTCACACTTATTTTTACACTTGACATATAAATCTCCAACCCAACTGAAGATACTCCCTGTTAGCGCTTTACCTTATGTAAATGTATCAACAACAGCTAAAACCTTAATCCTAGCTAATTGGTATGTCCTTTGTAAATTCTTTTCTTCCATTTTGTTCGGTTGTTCACTAAGTTCTCGTAGCTTTTGAGAGATTTATGTATTTTGAGACAATTTTCTTTCAGCAATTTCAATTGTCATAGTGTTGGACTCATGGACCTTTTGGTTTAGAGATCTACGTATGACATGGAAAAACTATCTTGTGTCACTTATTCTGAAGTTACCCTTTATCTGTGCCTTTTTTATAAGGTAAGAATTTATTGATAACACAGTACCAATATGGTACTGCAGCAAATAAAGCAGAGCTGGATTTATTTTTTTTACATCATAAATTCATAGAAGCTAACAAGTTCAGCATGTCACTCAATTTAAAGCAATACTTCCTTTTTTCCTGTAATACAAATTATGAATATATCTACCCGTAAGTCGTAGCCAATAGGATTACTGAGTTCATTTCTGGATTAACTCATCTTACGAAAGGATTTAACAGTATAGGCCCCATCTTTTCAGGCTAACCACTGTATGGAATCTTTGTTTTTGTCCAGAATTACTGAGTTCATTTTCTGAATACATTCATCTACCTCATCCAATTCCCAATCAGACTGATTGCTTCTGAACTAAAAATTCCACCCAGTCTCCGAAATACAATATGCAATCATCACCTCAAAATCTTCCACCTAGTGGTGGAGTTGGGATTTTCACCAAGGAGAGTCAAATATAAATGAGTAATACATGGAAGAACCAAGGGTATTCAACATATAGTATATATACTTAAAAAATTACGTATCTGCTAAATGTAATTTCCAATGAGAGGGTGTAATGACAGCCCTTGACAAGGGTAGCTCCACCACTACTTCCACCATTCTAAAGAGGTTAGGGTCTAGTTCAATAAGAGTTATCCTTCATGTGTGCAACCAGCACCTTTGTCAGATTTGATTATGTTAAGAGTGGATTAGAGTCCCGCATTGGTTGAGAATGGACTGGTGGTTTGCTTATATGGACTTGGACAACCCTCCCCTCATGAGCTAGCTTTGGGGTTGATTTAGGCTCATGTGTCATATCTTTACATTGTATCAAGCCAGGTCCATCCCGTTTGGGCTCCCGTTGGGTTTAGGTGTGAAGGAGGCTGTTAGAGTGGGCTAGAGTCCCACATTGGTTGGGGAATGGATTTGTGATTTGCTTATATGGACTCGGGAAATTCTCCCTTCATGAGCTAGCTTTTGGGTTGAGTTAATCTCAGGTGTCATATCAGCCATATATTTACAGATTATTGCTAATTATAGTTCCTCTCTCTATTTGAGTTTCCACCTAGGGATGGTGTTGTTTTGGCTAAATGAGTCTTGAACATTGTATAATCAATAAATGACATTGCTAATAGTGAATTCTTTTATCCTTAATTGCTGAGGATGATGTTGATGTTTAAAAATACAATAAGTTTGTAATCTTGAAATAAGCAAAACCAAAAATATGAGAGGAAAAAAATCGTGAGTTAGTTTATCAATGTTGTTTGAGAAATATGAGACTTGATGCATCAAATATTAAATTGGGACAGACAGGGAATATTAGATTGATTACTCAAGTAATAATTAGAAGAGTAGTAGACACTCACTTATGTGGATCTGAGTTCCGCAATGATTTTGTATATGACAAGAGAAGGCATGATACAATTCATTTCCAGTCTAAGAGATGTATTTATATTTAGAAGTATGGTAACAATTTTGACGCCCCTCATTTGCTGTCCTGCAATCCGAATATTGTGGACTGCCTGGCTACCCTAAAATTAAACCCTTAACAGTAGAATCAGCACAAAGGAAAGGAGCATTTACAAGCTTTGGCCTATTTAGACAAACCTCAATATGTAAATGCTAGTGTAACTTTATCCTTTCAAGCAAGCGGCTCATGTGACATCTTTCGTCTTTTCATCCAGTCGAGAAAAAATTAGGCCAGAAAGAGAACTACAAAGAGCGAAGAAGCAAATATTAAACTGCAAGCTTGGAATAAGGGAGATAGTTCACCATCTGGATTTGCTTAGCTCTGCTGGGCAGATCGATGATTCTGCTATTGCTCCAGACGGATCTGTCCATCATGAACATGTAAGCATCCTTCACAAAGTGTTTTCTGTCTTATACGTTGTTAACAATTGCATGTCATGCAGTACCATGAGGGCTGATTCTCTTTTATTTTTATTGCACTTTATTTCCCTACCCCCTTAAAAGTCATCGCAGCATCAAAGCTGAAATAGGAAAAAGTTTGCATCAATAGACTGATAATCAAACTCGGATGCGGAGTTCAAAGTTTCTTGTTCCATTTTCAGATTATCTGTGCCAAATGCAAATTGCAAGAAGCTTTTCCTGACAATGATATCATACTTTGTGATGGTACATGCAACTGCGCCTTCCATCAAGAATGTCTTGATCCTCCACTATCAACAGAAAATAGTAAGTTAGTTTGAATATGCTTCTATTTCTCCCTTTTCTTCCACTGCTTATGCAGGGCAGAACTTTACATCTGAAATTCATAACTTTTGCTTAGCTAAATGACTGCTGGCTCATATTTTATTTATGAAAACTTATTCCAAAAGAAATGATAATTTGCAGTACCGCCAGATGATGAAGGCTGGTTTTGCAAATTTTGCAAGTGTAAGATGGAAATAATAGAAGCAACAAATGCTCATATTGGCACCCACTTTGCTATGGATAGTAACTGGGAGGTTGAGTAATCTACTGTTGTACTCTCCATAAAATCATTTTTGCACCCCTCCAAGAATTATCTATTGATCGGTAATTAATGATGACATATCTATTTGATTAATACAGAATATCTTCAAGGAAGAGGCTCTTCTGCCCGAAGGTGAGGAGTCCTTGTTATGCCCAGAACAAGACTGGCCATCTGATGACTCTGAAGATGATGACTATGATCCCGAAAAAGTTGCTAATAGTCACAGTAGTACTGATAGCTTTGAGAGTGGTTCTACCAGTGAAGCAAGCAGTGGAAGCATGTTAGGATCACTTGAGGATGAATTGTTAGCTTTAACAGGAAAGCTAGAAGATGGCAGCGGTGGAAAAGATTATTTGTCTGAACAGATTGCTGGGTCAGATTATGAGGAGACAACTGACTTCGAAGTTCTATCTGGTCCCCGACAGAGAAAGGCTGTTGACTATATTAAGTTAAATGATGTGAGTATGTTAATGTCCATAAGTTTTCTGGCTTTCTACCACAGGCTGCTAACAAGAAATCAATGATGCTCTTATGTGGCACAGGAAATGTTTGGAAAGCATGCTCCCGCGATCGAGCAAAATAGTGAAGACGAAGATTGGGGTCCAGGTAAAAGAAAGCGTAGACGGAAGGAGCCTGAATCAGATGCTGCAAGCACCCTTATAACCCTTTTTGAGAGCGAGAGAAGTTGTCCAGAAAAAACAGTGGATGAAGTGGAAAAAGAGTCTTTTGGTAGACCAGCCAAGAGAGAAATATTCAGGATTCCTCCTGATGCAGTCGAGGTAATATGCTTCTTTGCAGTATTCGTTGTTACATCAAAGAGGAAGCATCTTTTACAGTATTCTTACTGCTCAATACTTCTGAGCTTTAACAGGAACTTCGCCATGCATTTGCTGAGAATGAACTTCCATCTAGAGAAGTACGGGAGAACCTCTCCAAGCAGCTGGGTATTGAATTTGAGAAGGTAATGATAATTGTGATATACCAATAGACACCTAGAAAGTTTAGATCCTGTAGTACTGCAGTCTTCCATGATGTATAGTCAGCTCTGTTAGAAATTGGCAACTTAATTCGTCAATAGTCCACAAAGTTTTAAGTGTTACTCTAGCAACAACTGATATTGTTATATGTTTTGGCTACGACTCGTATGCTCTTAGGATAATTACATGCTTTTACTCAGATAAAAGGGGAAAGTAAGGGAGTAAGAGGATTGGGAGGTGGCTGCATGATGATTTATCTTATTATAGTTATAAATAATGATGTTCCGAAGCCTAAACCTTAAGGGATGCTTGGTATGGAAGAAAATGTTTCACAATTTTTCCATGCTTGGTTGGTAAAAAATTTTGGGAAATATTTTCTCTAGAAAACAAGTTCCTTAAAAATTAAGGAAAATGACTTCCATAATTTAAGTAGGGAAAACAAATTTCATAAGTGACATTCCACATTAATTGTTTCTCAACTCTCCAACACACCCCACTTCAACCGACCCTATCGCCCATCCCCACCATCACCCATTCCTACCCTCCACCCCACTCCCATAATGTTTGCTTAGACTAATATGAAATGCTTTTGGGATTATATTTTATGCTTACTTACCGAACACTGGAAAATAAGTAAGAAACCCACTTACTTTTTCTGTGGAAAATATTTTCTTTCATACCAAACACCTAAATCTCTTGAGATGCCTGTGACGGATAGGTTGGTGGAAGCTATGTTAATCTGTTCGCTTTATATATTGTTTTCATTTGCTTATTTGTGTGTTACATGCTATTTTTAGGTGAACAAATGGTTCAAGAATGCACGGTATACGGCCCTTAAAGCTAGAAAGGCAAGGATTGAGCTAAGATTATTGGTGTCCTTCACCGCTTAAGTTTCTCTGAACCTTGTCTCCTGCCATTTTTTCTCTTATCATGATTATGGTGATGATTACATTAGCTTGCCATTATCATATTATCCGTTCTTTTTGTACTTTTCTCTTTTTTCTTTATGTGGTGGCAATTTCATTAACTCCTGAATTTCAGGGGCTGTATAACATTTGGCCTGGAGCTGGATATTTTAATTCTAAGTTCCTATATTCATGGGTATCAGCAGGTTGAGGGCACAAAACCGTGTCAAGCTACTACTGTAAAGGGTGAACCAGTAGATCATATTTCGTCAAGTGAGGCAGAAGAAAATGCAGTCCAGGCACCTAATGAAGAAACTCCCAACTTGGTTATCCGTCCTTCCAAGAAAAAGCATGACAAAAAAGCAGTAATAACATCAACAGATAGAGTAGAGGTACGTTTAATTAGCTGAGTATCCATGTGCAGTTCTATTTGGTCTTCTACATTAATGTATATAAAGAAAATATTGTGTTTACGCTTTACTTTTTGGCTCGGGATCGCTTTCTCTATGTGAAAATGCTTATAATGAGGGTTTTAATTTTTAACTATCAGAAAAAGAAAAAGGTAAGTAACAAACACAAAAAAGAAGGGGCGAAATAGCCTATCGTCTTGGTTAGAAGATATATATTTTGTCGGTGAGAGGATTTTATATCAAGTCTGAAATGTACTGCAGATTCTTAAAATATAAAGAAAGCTACCCAATTTATCAACGAAATCATGGAAGCTCTCTTGTTTTATCTCAATCTATGCCATGTCAAACACAGTATATTTAAAACCTGGCTGAATTTAGTTAATTTGCTTTCAATTTCACATTTCAAGTTCAAATTTCCGAGTTAGTTCAGTTTTTGCTTGAGAAACTTTAAATGGGTAGAATCTCCCGTATTCAGTGCTCATTTTAGTTGAAAGATGGTTGTATTTTGGTCTTAGAGCCTGTTTGGATTAGCGTATGACTTATAAGTCAAAAGCCATAAGTTAGAAATTCTAACTAATGAATGGCTTTTGGCTTATAAGCACTTCTTTAGTTTACTCAAACACTACAAAATTGCTTAAAAGCTATTTTGGTTAAACATCACCTAAAATAAGCCGATCCAAACGGGAGCTTAGTCATTATTCACTTAGAAAGTCTAATTGAAAGATGGATATATGTTATATTTGTGTTCTAAATTTTCCTGTTTCCACAAGCAGACACTAGTAGAATCTGGCGATGACGTGTGCCTGAAACTACTGCGAGACAGAGCAAAAAAACAAAGGAGAAAAATCAATTCCAAGGAGAGGGAAAAGATAAAAGAAGCTGAAGCTGAAGCTGAGATGCAGGAGCTTTGTAGAATCAAGGACAAAATAGCAAGACTCCAGGACGTTTTACGAAGGTTTCCAAATCGCAGATGTAGAAGAGCGGACACTTCTAGTTTAGATGAATCATTGGTTGTCTTTATACCTGTTGCACAGTTACAGGAGAAAAGGTGACTAATCACTTCTCCTTTTTTTTTCCTTCCTAAAATTGTGTTACTCCATTTTTCACAAATCAACAAAGACAGACAAGGAGGTTGAATGAGGCAAATACAGAAGCAAAATTCTTCTTTTCCCGTTATACATGTATAGTTTTCTATCTTTTTGTAAAGACTTGCAATGAAATAGAATGTACAAGATAGTAACCTTGTATAATAGATCAGTTTCAGTTATGTTAATTGGCACAATCTCAAAATGTGGCTACATGAGTATCTTGCAGTAATCAAAATTTTGAATGTAGTGTGACCTGTGCACTCCTCATGAGCCTGTTGGATGCAAGTAGGTTATTGCATCATACATTGTTTTCTACTGTGGCAATCGTCATAGTCATTGCTGTGAACTAAACGTTGAGCAAACTGGTTGTAACATACTTCTTGATTACCTTATCCTATTTACTGGAAAAAACTAGCCTTTCTCTTTTCTTGATAATTTCATTATCTAAAGAGTACGAACAGGCAATGTACTGTGATCAACGGATTTCTTTGAAAAAATAAACATTGGAGTTTCTCTTTTGGTTTTAAAACTTGCACTTAAAATCCCAAAATTTCCTCAGCAAAGTCTTGCAAAACCAAAACCCAAATTCAGAGAACTGCAACAAGTTATCGAATTACTTAAAAACAGTTTGTGCGCACCAGAGGCTGTGATAGGGAAGTGGTAACCACCACCATTCTTAACAATCGAGCCCAAAGGCCAAAGCAAATACCAGACACCGGGTGCAAAACAAAACGAAATAAATGGATTAGTCAGTGGTTGAGTTCCCTACAAAGCAATCTCAGAATTGTTACTGCTTAGCTTCTTAGTTGCTAATGCTCAGATAGCATTATCCTTGGTCCCTTAATTAATACAGAATTGTCACCCCATGGCAACCAAGTCGACTGCTCAACCTCAATTGCAAAACCTAAAAAGCCCCCATCATATACAAGAGGTAAGGACAATAGCAAAAAGCAGAAAGTTTTTCCCCATGTGTGTCGAAATGAGAACTATATAATCACGTATGCTTACTATATAGACTAGCTTGTATAGAATAACAAATACCATGACATTGCTAAAATAGAAGATAATTCTTTGAAGGGGAAAGTAGCTTACTATTAAAAGCATTTAAGAATTCTTTTGAGATGTGTCACAATAGACATGAAATAGAACACTCAAAAGCCAAGGTAAAATCTGATTTCAGAACATTGGAAAGTAAGGGAATTCAACAAAAACTTCAGGAAGTGTGGCTCTCCTCGGCAGCAGCTTCAAAAGTTTCACCAGCCACAAGTTCTGGTACATCATCATCGTCTTCCTGTGCTGCAACAGCACCTGCAGCTGCATCGGCAGCACCAGGTGCCTGCTTCTGGAACTGCTCGGCCAACTTCTTCAAATTCTCCAAATTATCAGGTCCTGAAATTGCATTTTTCAACAGTCAAAACACATGTTTGATTGTTCAAGCTTTTATCACAACTTAGTGTAGGCCTAAAAATGACACATACCCAACTGGTGAATGATCTGAGGAAGAATATCCTGCAATTCTGCAAGAGGAAAGAAATATTAAGCTTAGACATTCTTATGCACGTGGCCAAGACATAATGAAAAGGCGTTAAAACAGTAAGGAGCTAAACTCCTCCGCTAACAATCAAGGACTCGTGTTGGAGAACCAACAGAAAGAAAGCTAGTCTTAAAGTATAATTTGTTTTGAGACATAGTTATAAAGTTTATGTTGAGGTTGCAAGGCAGGAGGAAAGAGTGAACACATACTCTTTGTCTGGGGAGTACCACTAACAACCCATGTGTTTGCAGCAATTGATGCTTGAACTGAACAGAATCCAAAAACAAACGGTTATTAAGAACGGCAATAAAGCAACAAATGACTAAAACTAAGTGAAATATAGATTATATTTATACCTTTGGGGTTAACGAATTGAATAACAACATCCTCCTTGAAAATGTTGACTTCTTCAATAGCAGGAATAGCATTGACACCTATTCTTTTCAAGGTGCTCTGTAGTCTTTTGTCATCGGTTGTAGTTGTCTTGTGTACGGCCTTCTTCTTTCTGCAGAAGCAGCTCTCATTCAGCAAACATGAATGAGAAAAATAAGATACCCCTTATCAATACACTTCTGGTGTACCTTTTCTCTCCACCCGTCACTCAAGTTTTGACACTTGGACTAACACTAGTTAGTCATTACAAAGGGGTTTGGCCATAGAGTACAAATATTTTTCATTTTATTTGTAATTAATGAAATTGGAGTTGAAGATGGAGTTTTGTTTGGTTATACTTTTTGCATAGAAGTGAATAAAGCAATTTATTTGGAATTTATGTAGAAGGGAGGAGTTGGAAAACAAGTTTGGCGCACTTTTTCAAACTTGGAAACAATATACAAGTTGGATTGGAAATTTTATAACCAAAAACTGATATTAAAATGAAGTTGGCAATTCTTCCGGGGAAAAAAAAAGAGAATATTATCATGGCCAAACAGGCACTCAAGTAACTGAAATCTTTTAAGTTAGCAACAAACATCCACATTCTTCCTCAATACATTAACACAAACTATTTTCATGTGGTAACATTCACAGAAAACTGAACAGACCTTCTCATGGTACCCTTTCCACCGGTTCTGACCGAACCGGCCATCTTTTGCAACTTTTCTACATTCATCTGTCATAGAATAAACACCAAAAGTCAGTATTACTCAGTAAACAAGTAACAAGAAACTGCCATGATTATCGCATTCCATTTTACAGGCACCATATATCTGTAACAACCTCCATGACCATTAAACTAAACTAAACCACATCCACAAATTTCACAAGCTAAAAAAACAACTCCCTCTATATATAAGCTTAAAACACAAGCACAAATGAATGTTACAGCTAACTGCAGGTACCAACTTAACAAACACAAGACTAAGAACGACACATCTATATTTTAGAGTAAACCAGTTTTCTGAACTATTAAATTGGTCATTGATATACACATGCAAAAAAGCAGCTAACAAAAGAACTAATCCTCTCTGCAGACTAAAATAAGACAAAACAGAACCACTTAAATGCTTAGGGAGCTTACAAAATGAAGGAAGTAAAAAAGGGTCACTAATAAATTGGTCTCTTATACCTTTCTATGTAGTTCCACAATCCAAAATATATGAATTCCATTCAAAACTATTACAAAATCCGCATTAAAATTAGAAGGTTCATCCTTCAAAAATCAAAATCCCCATTTTACCATACACACATCTCTACTATATCTACTATACGAGAGTACACAGTCAAAAGGCTAGCAACTTTTTCCTCTTTTCACCAGATTAAGATCCAGAAAAACAAAACTCAAATCCAATCAATACCATCAATTCATCCAAACCCCACCAACAATTCAAACACAAACATAACATTCATTAACATTATGCAAACAAAAAGTATACAGTAACACACAGAATTCATCATAGTCATGTACAAACACAGTGGGGAAAAAACTCCAAGAAAAGCATAAAATTAGACACCCATTACGGAGATTACGGGGGTGGGTGGGTGGTGAGGCATAGAGATGCTGCTAACCTTGTGAGGAGAAGACTGAGCTAAAACCCTAGCCGCAGAGAAGATAGAAAAAAGAATGAAAGACAAGGAGGGTTTGTTTTGGGTGCCGATAACTTTATATCCTACTATATAAATGTGAGAACTTTTTTATTTCCGGTTATGTCCTTATCACTTCTCTATAAAGACGTATGTATCCCCTCTTTTTTATTTTTTTTCTTCAATATAATAAAAAATCAAATCGAATCGACAAAGGCTTTCATTTGGTTTGATTATAAAAAAATTGATTTGGTTTGATTTTTTTGAAGATAAGTGAACTAAATCAACATTTTTTATACATAATTTCTATATAATACAATACTCCATTCATTTTTATTTATACGTTATCCTTACTATAAATAGATGGTCCTTAATATTTGTCATTTCACAAATTTAATGCATAAATGACATTATTCTGCTTATTTTACCCTTTGAAAGTATATATTTGTCCAACATAGAAAAACTAAATAATTGATTCATGTCCATTGGTCAAATTAGTTAATTAAAATAAATTAATTCATGTCCATTTATTGAAAATTTGACTTCCAGAAAATACTAAATAAGAGTACAATGATAAGTTTACCTAGTTTCTTAAGGAGAGAGACATATAAATAGGAGCTAAGGGAGTATCTATTAATGAGATAATTATACTCTAGTACAATTAATAAATAACTATGTAATTTGGGATTGATCTAAATGAGGCATTTAAGGGACTTAAAGGACTATCATAGGGTCACAAACTCACAACCCCATTTTGACTTCTGAAAAATTCAAAATCAAAGTCAAATGGTAGATCTTGATGAGACAAATCAAATGCACTAAAAATTATTTCAAAATTTCATCTACAATTCTGGAATATCCCAAATTACAAACACAATTACTGTAGAGAAATCTCATGAGCAAAGTGTCAGCATTTTCAAAAGTTTTCCAAATCAAATTCTACTGTGATTCATGATGTCTCGCCTATTGAGAATCATAGGCCATCATCACTAGATCTGTCTCACCACAAATTTTCAGAAGATTCCATATTGCTGTTTTAAAGGTATCAATTGGTAAAGATTGACGAAATTTCATTTTGTATAATAGCGTACATAATTGTATATTATTGTATATGGGTGTATAAATACCTCTTATAATTTCGTATAATATTATATGTTGGTGTATAATGTTGTATATTAAGTTTTTAAAACAATTTTGTAAAAAAGAAATTTGAAAAGTTTGTATATTATTGTATGTCGGATGTATATTATTGTATACCGAATTGTGTTATAGGCTAAAAGTTTGTATATTATTATATATTGGATGTATATTATCGTATACCAAATTGTGTTATAGGCTAAAGATTTGTAATGTAAATTTTGGGCTATATTTTTGCAATGTAAATTAGGCAACTATACTTTTATGAAATTTTTCCATTATGCGTGAATAAATTTATTTTAATTAAAAAAATTTAAATATGCTCTTAATCTATTCAAAATAGGTAAACTTTACCATCTATTACATTTTTGGCTAAAAATATTCCTCATCGTTATATTTTGTGGCTCAAATATTGTCATTTATGTAGCCAAATAGCTTAAAGTATGTTCCAAACAAGGGAAAATTGATCAATTTTACCCTTGAAAAATTCAAATAGGATAAGTTGGCCCTTAATCTATTTATTTTTTGTATTCTGTATTTTTTGGGGGAGGAAGGGGGCTTGGGGGGGGGGGGATATAATGTATGAGATATATAATTACAAGTAACAACAATTAAAAAAAACAGTATATACAGCTTTTCATTTAACCAATAAAAATGACGAAATATAGCTTCTTCCTTTTTTTCTTTTGATTACTTACGCATTAGATATGAGTTATTTTTTTGTTAAATAAAAAAAAAATATTACCAAAACATGGAACTACAAAGAAGAAAAAGAGAAGAGACTGAAGCATATAATACAGATACATACCATGATACCATATACATTATATAAATATATTATTGTAACAATGTATATTGATGTATATACATTTATTTTATGTTGTTATATATCATATATACACAATTATACATTATTTATATTTATATAGATACATTACATACATATTAAATATACATACGATCATTAATTGATTTTTTTTGTTTTATTATATTTATTTATTTAAGAATCCTTTAAATTATCCCCAAGTTTCAATGTGGCTGGTATACTTATGTTAATGTTTCTAATAGTTTTGATGCATAATTACATGATTAAAGAAAAATATAGAGCAAAACAAAAGGGGAATATCATATGTATATCAGCAGAATTTAAGTTATTCCTACAATAGTAGAGTTCTATTGAAGAAATGAATTACCACTCATAACAGAGTTTAGAAATGGCTTTACGATGGGTGGTCTTGATATTTTGTCTTTGATAAGAAAAAATTTAAAAATGACTTTTTATAAGAATTGTTTTTAATTTTTTGGCTCCGCTTTAACAAATTATTTTAAAATAGTCATCGCTTTAGAAAGTTCTAACATTTGCCCATAAAACGGATATTCATGACATATCAAGATAGTGAACCTACTCAATTGACCAAAAGTTCTAACGACAAAAGTTAGAACTTAGATACGTTGTCCATCAAACATAAATTTTAACTTTTACCCTTAAAATAGACGTTTAAGACATTTTAAGAGGTTGATGATACCTAGAAAAAAAAAAGACAAAGTAAACCAGAGGTTAAATGTGTGCTTAGGAAAACAATTCACTAGAGGAGGGTAATGGCAATGATACTTAATTGACTATCAAATTAACTTGGGTATGTTCATTTTTAGGCAGAATGACCTGGAGATCTCTGTATTTGGCTCCGTTTATAAGGTGGACCCTCTTACTTATCAATTTATCAATTGAACCCCTAAACTCATCAGAACGCAATATTTTAAACCTTTTTTTTATTTGACTAGTGTGCGTGAAGTACAATTGCTTACACTTGGAATTTCATGTCATTTTTAATGACATGTAAGAAAATACATGTTAAAAATTAAAAAAATCAATTAAGCCACTTTTGTAATTTTTGGAAATTTTAGATAAGCATTTTTTTTTAAAAAAATTAATCCAAATAAGCATGTTCTTCATATTTATTCCAAATTGAACACTAAATTCATGTCAGAAATTTGTCTCCATTTGACTTGAAAATTCAAATACAAGTTCACAATCACAAATCCAATTAATCCCAATCAGAATTTCGAATTAATTTCACAAATTTACAAGACCCATTTATTATTTTTCAAGTTTTCTCTAACTTATCAATGAAGTTTTAATTTTTCAATATCCACCATTATCCTTCGTGTTAATCCATACTTAGACCTCTTTTTTGAAGCCTATTAAAACAAATGATAATCTCAATACTTTTAGACTAAAAAACTAAAATGTAAAAGGGTTAAGAGAGGGGCAGATCTAGGTGGTTAGGGTGGGCGGCTGATTTGTAGTGAAAAAGAAGTGTGGGTTGAGAAGAAAGTGGATGAAGGAGAGAATGAAGAGGGGGGGGGGGGGATGGAGCAGAGAGGGGCAGAGGTGGGTAGGGAGAGGGATGGTTGAGGAAGATGGGTTTTTAATTATTTAAAAAAAAATTGATTATTATTATTATTTAAATATTTTAAATGTAAAATATCTTATTAACTCGCTGTCAAACGCGTGTAATTACGTATTTTTCCAACTCAACATTATCAATGCCACATATGTTCGATTAATGGTCAAAGAGGTTTAAAATATTGTGTTTTGATGAGTTTAGGTGTTCAATTGACAAATTGATAAGTAGGAGGGTCTAACTTACAAACGGAGCCAAGTACAGAGGCCTCCTAGGTCATTCCGCCTCATTTTTATACTAATATATTGTTTACACAGAAAGCAAGATTGACCCAATCTGAGTTTAGGCTAGTTATTGACTGACCAATTTATTATGAGGAAGTTTTTTTAAAAATAATTATGACTAGAAATATAATCAGGTTTCTTAACTATAGTTTGCTTAATTACGATTTATAGCTAAATGTTAGAAGGAAGAAAGAATCGAGTGAGATTGAAGAGGGAGGAGAGAGACGAGCGGAATCTAGGAGAGATCATAGAGATACACTTGATTTGTATATCTGTCTGATAATTGTATCACGAATACAATTAATTTGTATCAATAAATACAATTGTATCAATGACTGTTATATTCAATTGTTGATGCAAATCAATTGTGTCAAGTATATTAACGAATACAATTATACCAACAAATAACCAAAACAAATTTGTATTTTGTCATGACTTCTCTACTTCGTCAGACTACCAAAAAATATTCACAACTCACAAGTAACCAATTCAAAATTGAAATTTCTGCAAGTAGAGTGAAAACATATAGAAAATGTGTGCGCAAAACTAAAATCTTTATTATTACTTAGAAAAGAAAAGAAAAACACAAATTACTTGACATTCTCTCAGATTATATATATATATATTATATTATATAACATAATGTCAAGTGTTTATTTAATTAAAGCACAAACTCATATAGTTCTAATTTATATTATCAATTTGGCTTGTTGACATGGTGATCATCAATAGAATTGGTCATATCAATGAAAAATTGAAGCAAATTTGTTAGCTCAGGGACATTCTCATTTGGCCTTTCATATTCCATAGTCCAACTGACTAAATCCTTTTCACCTTCTTCAGCAACATGGAGACTTACCTTCCAATTCTCATATTCATTCACTATATCTCCTTCAAATTCTTTGAATGTAATTATCTTTTTCTCTTCATCTATAGCTTCAATTATCTGCTTCGAAAACTTCTCTTTCCCATCTGGATTATACAAAATTTCGTTACGTACATCAAATTCATAAATAGCAGTAAATTAATACGATTGTCATTTCAAATTACTAACACAATGATGAGGCAAATTATACACTTAAAGTAAATTAAATGAACGGTCTGTTAGAATTTTTTATGGACTTGCACATATTTTGTAAAGAAATAATTATATGAAGTTTGTTGCTATCGTTAAAAGATTGATCTATATTAATAGTGATCTTCTAAGGTTTTTAACATTCTTAATAATTATACACGATAGATCTTAATAAAGTGACGATAGTGTTTGTCTCTTAAAGTTTGATGCCGGCCCAACACGGTCATCATCCTTGCTTAATTAAGTATAGGCTTAATATATAAACGAATGAAACACCTTAAATTTGTCAAAAAAATTTTCAAAAAATCAAAATTCTTAGTAATTTTGACAAAATTGGAGTTACCATGAGTATACTTCCAACAAATTTTGGAGCCAACGGTTCCAAAATCTCCTTCAAGACGGTCACAACCTTGTACATGGACAGGGCACATGGTGGAGACATGGTGTGGTTTGTGCCTAAAGGCATCATGAAACACATCATTTTTTGCCTTCACTTCTATTTGGGCACACAATTTGGACTTTAGACCCATGCCTTTGGAACTATAAAATGAGCTAGGGATCAAGAGTATTGCTTACTAGGGAAAATATAGTGGAGTACAAGAAGAGCTACATCACTCTAAGCTATTTATAGAGTTGAGTTACCATTATTTTAATGACAAAGATAAGGTCCACCTTTGGCAACCTACTTCTTTATATTGGAATAAACTAGTAAGGTGAAATTCATGTTGTGTACAGATTCAATATTTATTTGTAATTTTTTTAAGTAAATTAATTTGTTTATTCAAAATAAGTTATATATATATATATATATAAATTTGTGTGGTAGTAAATTATCTCATTACGTGTAAAATAAATTCTTAATAAATATTATTAATATTGATAAATTTTAAATCGTGTTATTTCAATGGTTAAAAAAAATTGTTCTATAATAAATTATATTCATTTGCGTGGTCGCAAATTATCTCATTATTTTTATCAAAAACCTAATGTGAGGAGGCTCACTGGGATATCCATAATGGAAGTATTATTCTTTATCAAACGTGTTTTCTTACTCTAAGAAGTTGTAAAAATTTACACAAATATCAACAACAATCAAAGTAATAAAGTTATAATTAAAAGATATGAATTTAAAAGGGTTCAGAAATTATACCCTAATTATTTAATTTTTCAAAAAAAAAGAAACTCTTAATTAAAAAAAACAAAAAAAACAAAATTGAGGCGCAAACACATTAAGCAGACACAGCGACAAAAACGTATCTTGCTTCACCCCAACCCCTCTTATTAATTTGTTAGGCATAGTTTTTACTCTTGTTTTTTGCGTCCATTAAAAAATATATATATATAACAAATACAACTTACGAGGTGTAGTTATTACTTTATTTCTATTTCTTATATTTGAAAGATGACCAGTGTTAAAAAAGGATAAATTTTAGGTTTAGCAAATATAAAAATTATATTTGTATATTATAACTATAAGTTTGTATAATTGTGTTTCATAATAAATTTTATATTTGCTATGACTATTAATATGTATATTTCGGTATACATATACATAAAAAAATATGTATTTGGGTCTATTTGTATATTTTGGTATACAAATGGATCCTGTATTTGTATATTTTGGTATACAAATGGATCCTGCATTTGTATATTTCAGTCTATTTGTATATTTTGATATACAAATGGGTCATGCATTTGTATATTTCAATCTATTTAAATATTTCGGTATACAAATGGGATGACAAAAAACATGAAATGTTTGTTGTGAATTACAAATAAAAGAAACTATGACTATAACATTTAATTTGAATTAATAGTTTGCTATTTTATATAATTTTCCCTAAAAAGAATAATTTCTTTAATGCTAAAGGATATAATTAAAATAAATGTTAACTTTAATTTTTAATTTTTCTAGTGATAATTATTTTGAGGCAATTTTTTTTAATGTTAAAAAGATAATTAAAAAGAGACTGAGGAAAGTACATAGCTCTTGAACGATATGTCTATTTGAATGGTGTGCTTTCAAGCCAAAAGTGGACCCCACTCCAAAAATTAAGTTTTCTTCTTTTAATTTATTTATCTTAATTTTCTTAATTCGTTATATATATATTTTTAAAAACATTGAAAGTGTTACAAATCACAATAATTAATAATTTAAAATATTCTGTTATGTATTTAAAAATTACGTAAAAGGTACTATAAATCATAATAATTAACAACTTAAAATATTTTAATATCTAATAAGAGGCTATAGGCACACAACTCTTAACAGTACGTTATATATTTAAAAATTACGTTAAAATTACAACAAATCACAATAATTAACAACATAAAATAATCTATTATATATTTAAAAATTACATAAAAAGTACTATACATAATAATAACAATAATAATAATAATAATAATAATAATTAGCAACTTAAAATAATTTTTAAAAAAACATATAATTTTTTTGGTTGATTCTTGAAATGCTATCAATGCAATAAAAATTGAAACAAATAAAAATGACATATAATAATTGCAAATTAAATAAAAGATACTATTAGTTAATCACAATAATTAACAATTGAAATTATTTAAACATTATATAAAAATTTCAATTGTGCTACATAAATTGTAATAGAAGAAATAACATATATTATGACGTAAAAGATATTATGAATCACAAAAAATAATAACTTAAAATATTTTTAAAAATACTTATATAAAAATTAATTGACTCTCTAAATTTTATTTATGTTACATAAATTGAAATAAATAAAATAACATATATTAAATTCGGAGTATATGGGGATGAATTCCTTATATGGAAATTTGTGCCCCAACTCCCACCTACCAACTAATACAACAAGTCAGTCTCATAAATATCAACTTGGTAGGTATAGTGCATTATAATACTCCCACGCTTGTTTTTATTTATTTGTGTTTAATTGGATATATTTCTTAAGAAGTACTCCACAAATAGATGAGTAGTTTTGTTATAGTATTATTTTTATTAATTATAAATTCTTTAAATATTAAAAAATAAATAGTATTTAATAGAGAGAGCAAAGGTGAAATAGACATAAATTGATAATTATCTCTTAGTTTTTGTGAATAAGTAAAGTTAGACAACTATTTTTAGTATATTGGACAAATAAAGATAGACGTAGGGGGTAATAGAAAAATTGTATGATATACCCCTCAATTTTATGATTTAAAGCTCGTATATTCTTCGTTATAAAAATTATTCATATATATTACCATTATAAAAGTGACTCACATGTATCTTTTTCATCTAATGAAAACAAAAAAAATAAATGATTTTGAATTTATTTTTTGATTTTTGATTTAAAAAAATTATGTATAACTATATATGGTCCATCTAGCAGAGTTTAGAGTATACTTGATCTTTCTCATACATGATTTATTTACTTCTTTGATTCAATGATTAATTTAAATTTTAAATATCTCCCTTATAGATCCATTCTCTTATCATTATTTGATTATTTTTTCTTTCATTTTTAGCGTAAAAATATGAGAAATAAAACACAAAAAATGTGAATGAAAAAAAATAAAATAATTTAAAACTACAATTATTGCGATTATATTGTAATTTATTTTTTGTATTTGTAAAAAAACTAAAAACTTAAGTCATCTATGATAATTTTTATAAGACTAAGATCAAAAAGTCCAATATTATTCTTTAGATTGACCTTGAAAAATCTTTGAGATCATCCTAAATGGTCTTTCATTTATAAAACTCTAAAATACTTCAAATTTCTCCTAAAATTACTGAACTCTACATTTTTATTGTATGTATATGGAAACTTTTCTGGACTAATAATTTTATCTGATCAATCTATAAATCATACTACTAAGCAATAAGCTGGAGAGTTGACAATGTCAAAGTTGAAATTGTCAAGTTTTGCTCTTTTTATATGAATCAGAAAATGAAAATAATTAAATAACACAAATGGTAATGCAACATTTTCATTATAAGTCGACAAAAAGGCAATTGGGAATATATATATATAATATGGCAATTTGTTACACAAAATGATCACTTTCCAGCTTTGTTGGGAATAAACAATGCCGTGGCTCCATCATTAATCAGATGTCTCGAGTTCGAGCCTTAAATATGGAGAAACTTATGTTGGGAGTGTCACCCTGAATAAGTCCTACAGTACGCGATTCAAATTTAGTTAAAGCTCTAATATGAGTTCTGAACACCCGATGATGAAAAAAATCAATGTCTTTATATGACTAGGCAAGTGGACTTGGTCTTTAATTTTCACCTGGCTAAGTATGGAGTCCAACATTGGACAACAATTTAGGTAGCATTATATATGAATTGGTATACATTCTTTTATTCAAATAACACCTAACTACCTAGATAAAATATTTTATTTATTTCAATCATGCAATTAAATATTAAAATTATTTGTATTTATCGTACGTCACATTAGATTTATTGTTCATGTGCTGACTAAACTTACAATTATATATAGTCAATATTATTTCTTCTACATATTCTTTCTTAAATATTACTCTCTAGAGTGTTTCTCCATAACTTTAATATCATTAGCAAATAACATGAATCACGATTTCTTGTATCACACTAATATATTCAAATACCACTATTATATATGAATTAGATTAAGATCTCAACTGCTATCCATTCAAAATTTAAAAATTGGAGACAATTTTAATTTATTCTCTGTGAATTTTGGACACCTAAACTATTCTTGTGGTCTCTAAAGACCACAAAATCCTTAAAAGTTAATATAATTTACCTCCTATGATTGATTTGCCAACCACTTATATAGTAGTGGTTACTTGTGACCTCTTCAATCTCCTTTGAACCCTATTCTTTTTTACTAACATATGGCTTTTTGTTGGTTTTTAGCATATTAATATTAATAAAAATATGCATCATATGCATTGCCTTAGATGGATATTTTACTTAAAATATTTGTCCGTATTACTTGATCATAATAAAAATATGCATCATATGCGTATATTACGTCTCTTTTTTAAAACAAATTTCATCACATGAATTATCACGTGGAAAACAATTCATGGTGGAGGTAGGGATAGTGGATGGTGGGTTGTTGTTCATTTTCAAGAAGGGTTGAAATGAAGAAGAAATTTGAGAAGATATTACATTAGTTTAAAAATGAGTTGGAGAGGAAATGAGAAAAATATATATTCATTTTTATCCCTTTTTATATATGGGAAATTGAAGTTTATAAAGTGAATGTTTAAGGAGAAGTGTAGTTTTTATTTATTGAAGATTTTAGATACAATTTTGGTTAACTTTCATTATTATATTGATTGTGATCCAAAAACACTCCGGATGTTAGATGATTTTTTCTTCTTTTATACTTAGTAATTTTATGTAATATGAATTATTAAAGTAAGCCAAATAAGTATTATCATGTGGTACTCCTACTGTCCAACAATGGTTGTCTACTATTGATTTTACACTTAAGAAACTATAAATAAAATGATAATTTTACTATATCATTCTTAAATATAATAAATACTCCCTCCGTTCCTTTTTATATGTCACCTTTTTAGATTTCACTTGCATTAAAAAAATGGAAAAATGCATAAGTGTCACGACCCGAGCCTACACCCTGGACGTGGCCGGCACTCGAAGACCATTGCTGGTCCCCAAGCGAACCCTCATCCTAGCTAACTACAAGCGGAAAACTGATTCAAGCATACAAAGCTTAAAACTGAAATAAAAGTTCATAAAACTTAAATTCAACTTTAACTCAAATGAAAACTCTGAATAATAAAATAAATTATTCAACTCACCATAAAATAGGCAACTTAAGTCTTTAAAACATTTAATAAAATAAATGAATAATACAGACTTCTCAATTGTACTGACTATCTATGAAACCTCTAACTGATAAAGATGGAAGTCGGGACAAGACCCACGACATCCTAACAACTGATATAACTGAAAGGTAAATGAAATCCTCCAGAAGTAAGGAGGCTCACCATAGCTAACTCGAACTCTCAGATGTATCAACGAAGCTCCTGTTGATGATCCTGAATACCTGTGTCTGCATCATGAAAAGATGCAGGCCAAATGGCTCAGTACGTGGAATGTACGAGCATGTAAGGGGAATTCTAAAGCATAACGTAAGCTTGAAACTTGATAAAAGGAAACATACTTACCTCTTCTCAAATTTACTCAACTCAAGGAATACTCAAGGATACTCAAAACTACTCAACTTACTC